>OX596077.1:111557538-111615038 GCA_951394005.1 Protophormia terraenovae | reverse complement strand
TCCAAAAATTTGGAAAACTTCTCAGATTAAAATGATATCAAAACCCGAAAATAATTTTAGTTTAAAGTCTTCTTATAGACCTATTAACATGCTTTCTTGTTTGTCAAAGCTTTTCGAGAAAGTATTCCAAAAGAAAATTATACCGTTCTTGAACGAAAAAAAATATCATCCCAGTTCACTAGTTTGGTTTTCGTGAAAAACACGGAACTAAATGGGGAAAAAAATCTTTTGTGTTAAAGATGTATTGTTCAGTTAGATTTTCAGATTGACGAAGTGTGGTACCAAGGTCTAATATATAAAATTATATGTTTACTACCACCATGTACACAAAAATTGCTGGATTTTTATATATCTGACCGTTTATTCAGAGTAAGTTATAATGAGTTTGTGACAGAACAAATTGAAATAAAAGCAAATGTTTCACAGGCAAGTGGATCTAATCTGTATTTAATTTACACTTCCGACTTGTCTATATGAGATGAACTGGCTATGACTACATTTGATAAAGCAATACTTAGTTCCCATAAAAACCCACACACAGCAACTAGTCAACCAGATATAGTGATTTAGAGGTACCGTTAGTTAAAGACGAGTCTGGGAATTTCAGAAAAAAAATCTTCCTTAAACTACAGACTCATCCCAACCCACTAGCAAGACTTCTTGCTGGAGTACAAACGGACTCAAGGTTTCGTAGAGCTGTTGTGAGGCTCATTTAATCATTAGGCTCTCGTTAGAGATAAACTAGCTTTAGTTCTAAGATTTAAATACTTATTTTATTTATAAAAGGCAGATTCAATAAATAAATAAAAAGTAAAAAAAATCTAACTTAAAGAAATTAAGTCCTGTGAAAATAATCATAAGAAGGAAGTTCAAGTCTGCACATTATTTATCCCTTCATTGTTCTCTGCAATAATGTTTTTCAGAATGCTATTTTTAATAATTCCATTATCCTAAAAGTTTCATATGTTATGTCCACATGCAGGATAAAAAAAAAAGATAAAAATGATTTCCACATTTAGTAATTATCCTCAGCCACGTATCTATTTTTTCGATGAACGTGAACGCAATCTGTAATTACTAATCGGCTGGTTAAATTTTGCATAAAATTTAATACAGGCATAACAGAGGAGGATTTAATTTTAAGTTTGGAAGGTGGATCCCACAGACTCATCAGGAGCGGAACTAACTTAAGGGGCTCAAAGTAGGGTACTTTTGACAGCGAACATTTTTAACAGCTAGCCAAATTTGTATTTCCCATCCGATTTCAAATATTTTTACATCTTATTAAAGCTCTTGATAAGACGTATGAAAAACATGCTTGCATGTGCTATTTATCTCTAATAGTTTTCGAGTTTCGTTTGAAGCGTCAAGATCTTGGTCTAGTTTTTTCTACTAATTTATTAATATAATTTGTAATTAGTTAAAGATATATTTATTGAGTCCAAAAATAAACGATTTTGAATTTTAAAGTTGCAGAAATTAAAAAATAGACTTACGGACATTAGAATTCTTAAAATAACAAAAACTAATTTTTTACTTATTAATCAATATAAAAACAAAACTGTTATCACCTTTCCCAGAATTAATTGACATTTTTGACACCTTCATATTAGACTATATGAGTTGGCATTTCGCATTATAAATGAACAAAATAATAATTTGGAATTTTCCATCCCTGCTATGAAATAATTCCACCGCATACAGAGATTATATCACACTAATAATATAAGCAAGTATGGAGATGTCTACAGACATGTGTATAAATAGGGGCCAGTTAAAATCTACCTACATTTTCTTTATTTACTTATGCATACGACTATTTAAATTTAGCATTTATGGTTAACAAACAGCAGGACTGTTTAAACAATCATATAGTATATCATCATCAGTCTGCTGGATAACAAAAAGTACTAAGTAAGTAACACTGATTTAATATGCATATATTAATATCTTAGTACCCTTTATTTTAAAACGATCGCATAATCAATGGGTGAAGTAAAATTCTTGAATGATATTTAGTACACAACACATTCGATAGGGCCTATCCAAAATGTATAAATTAAAAACTTTTTAATTGAAATGAAATCCCATCAAATATTCAATAGAACCTTATTAACGCTTTAAATTATTATAAATAGTCCAACTCTTGTAATAAAAATCATAAACCTGTGAAAAAACTGCTTAATTTAAATATTTATTTTGACAGCTCATAAATAACTTTCTTCAATTATAAACAAATATAAAGCAACAAACAAATAGCCAACAACAACAAGACCAAAAGAACAAACAACAACAAAAAAACGATTTATAAAATAAGTACCACATTCGAAAAAATATACCATTTTAACAGAATAAAAAATAAATATAAAAAAAGAAAACAAATGCATAAAATTTTAATATGATTTGAATGTACATATATATACAACAACAAAAGCCATGTAACTTTAAGAATGTTGTAGGAGAAAAAAAAAAAACTAACCTATGATACGCACAAATAAATAAATACTCATACGAAACGAACATTTTAAAAGAAAATTTAAAGCATGTTGACGAAAAAATTTTTATTTTTGTTAATAAGTCATAAACGAACATAAAATTAAATAAATATTTCACGATTAAACCCGATTTGAATTTCTTGTTAGAGATAAATTTTTTCAATATTCTAATAATTATGATATTAACTAGTAGTAGTATTATTGGGTGTATGCATTTATTTGCAGCGTTTACACTACACAAAAAAAAAATTGGTCAACTAAACGATTTATCAAAAATAAAAATTATTCCAATTACGTTTTTAATTGTATCAATTACGGTGAAAGCTCTCATAGGCGGACAGCGATCGTCACGCTGATTTTGTCCGTTATCGGGAGATGTTCGTCTATTCTTTTTTTACAAGGAGTAATTCAGTACTAAGGAGTGAGAACGAAAAATTCTTAACATACATAATATTCAATAACTTGGAAACGGTTGATCTTAGAGTTTTCATTATTTTGTTAATCATTTGATAATTTAGCACAGATCACAGAAATATATAATTTTTATGGTTCTAACCACTAATTATAAAATTGTGGACCATTTTTGAAAACACTTTCTTTGGAGATTTGATAGTTGCTTCAATCACTTTTTTGGAACAGTGTGCACATCTTCTGTTAAAATCTTCGGTATTTTGGGACACCATTTTTGTGCTCTTGAATTCACTTTTCACAAGAGCTCAATATCTCTCCACTGGTCTAAGCTATGGACAATTTTGAAAATTGACCTCTCTTGGTACTAAAACCATGTTATTGATTTGGTACCACTCCAGAGCTTTCTTACCGTAGTGACATAATACCAAATGGGTCCAAAAATATGTGGACACGTTGTGCTTTCTTAAGAAAAGAAGAAGTCTTTTTTGCAAATATTCCTTTATGCATATTTTGGTATTTATAGATCCGAATGTATCAAATGACTTTCCTGTTTTGCCGCAACTGCAAAAAGCTTGTCATACCATGAATTTTGTAAGAAAGTTTTGCTGCTTTTGGGTCTTAAACTTATCTCCAACATTGCTTCGAGCATAAGCAATAAAAATTTTTGAGACACAAGCTTCGAAGATTCTGCCAGCACCTGCGTTTCTTCGTCAAATATACAGCTTGAGTATTTTTGTATGAAATTTGGTTTTAAATTCCGAGTCCTATTTTTGGCTTGTAATTTTTTTTTATTTTTTTGGTTTTTGCAGAATTGGAATTTTTTGAACTTTATCAACTTTCCCATTAGCTATAAATTTTTGCACCAAATAGTCGAAGCACTGAGAAAACTGAGCTGATTTTCTACCAGATGTGTTTGGAGTTCCTTTCAATATGTCTTCAATTTTCTGGCCTTCCCAATATCATGTGGTCCTTTTTTCTTACCGAACTAGGTTTCACATCAATAGTCAAATTCTCCTGATACTGTTTAATAACATTAGAAACGGTTTTACGGACGACATTTGGATTTTTTGAAATTGTTTAATAACTTGTAGGACGTAAATCTTTTTCGTCACTTATTTTGATGAAAATAAGGACAAATTAACATGGTTGTTATTAAAAATAATAACTGAAGTATTTTTCCATGATAACTAGATCAAAAAAAAATTTTGAATATTGATTCCGAAAAAAGTTATGAGGCAAAATGTGTGTTAAGATTTTTTCGATCTCACTCGTTATATCTTTTTATTTCAACATTCAAGATTGATGTAATGAATTTACTCATAGATATACATATTCTTATTTATACATATATATCGTCAACTAAAATGGAAAAGGCCGTAACTACTGAAAAATCAAATGTTGGTTTTATTTACTGGATTATAATGTATTGACCCCAACTACATTTATACACAAAATTTCATGTTCATAATTTTAAAAATTACATCAATATTGACAAAAGTCAAAAGATCGTATCATTAACTTCATGTGGCAAACGACGCACGTTGGGGTAAAATGTGTCAAAAGTTGCGCTTAATTGAATTTTAAAATTTAAAGTTTTGTAATAAAGTTGGGTACTGAATAAAAATAGACAAAATTATGTATCAATATCAATTAAAATCTTTCAGCTAGGTTATGTTGTTTTCTTATAAGGAGCTGTCAAAGTTAAGAATTTTTTTACATTTTTGAAAAGTAGTAAAAAATTCAATTTTCATCAGAAAAGTCCTTTAAGGTAAAAATTTAAAATGAAACCATCAACTTCAGATGTTTAACTATACTTTTCTTCAAGTATTTGTAAATTATATTTTGTCCAGATATTTTTGTTATTTTTTGAAAATTGTCCTAAAATACACTAATTTTCAACTTTCATGGAATGCAACTCAAAATGTTACAAGATGTTTGTTCTGAAAATTTTCTTAAAAATAGTACATATTGTCCACTTTAACACTATGAAAAAAAAATCGTGCGCATATATAGCCCGATTTGAAAAAATATTTTTTTTTTTTTTTTTTTCAAAAAAACTCCAGTAGATTTCATACAAAAAACTGTTTAAGTGCCAGACATATTCTTTGCTTTAACAAACATTAAACAATGGGAAAGAATCGAAATAAATCTGTAACCTCTAATCAGCTAGTTGGATTTGCATGAAATTTTACATAGGCATAACAGAGGACAGTAGCATTTTGAATTTAGAGGCGGGATCCAATATTCGCATCAGAAGCGGAACTATAGGAGTTCAAAATAGAGTAATAGTGTCATGGAAAATGTTTAACCACACGCATTTTTGTTTTGATATAAAAATTTCCAAGATTTTTATATCACCTTAAAGTCCTTGATAAATCCTTTAGAAAACATGATTGCATGTATTACTTATCTTATATATTTTTCGAATCATATACATTTAATATTTCAAAAATCTCAATTTTACAAGATCTTGCTTAAGACTTTTTCATATATAGACAAATATTTTTAATCGATTTTATTCTATTTTATTTTATGTAGTTGGTTAAAAAGCAAAATTATCTATTGAACAAAGAAAATTTTGAGTCGTTATATTTATTGAGTCAAAAGTTAAACGATTTTGAATTGGAAAGTTTGCAAAAATTAACAAACAGACGGATAGATGGACGGACATTAGAATTCTTTAAAAAAAATCTTAAAATTCGATAAATATTTTTTTTCTACTTTCTGATTAATATGAAAACCAAATGAAGGTATTAAAATTTTGATATCACCTTTTTCTGAATTAAGTTGAATTTTCGACACATTTGACATAAATGTATAGACTGACGGGCGCATTTGTTTACTAAATAATAAATAGAAAAAATGGAACGTGATCATCAAAATTTGGATATCACCTTTTCATTAATTAAGCGTAATTTTCGTCCCATTTAACCTAAATGTTTAGACGGAAGGACGGACATTACCATTCAGCCAAAAAACATCTTATAATTCTAAAAATGAATTTTTTACTTACTAATAAATAAAAAAATTAAATATAATCATTAAAATATTGAAACCGCCTTTCTTTGAATAATGCATAATTTTCGACCCATTTAACTCTTATGTATAGACGGGCGGACAGACATTACCGTTGTGCTAAAAAAAATTTTAAAATTCTAAAACTGATTTTTTTTAACTAATAATCAATAAAAAAAATAAAACGTGATCATTAAAATATTGATTTCACCTTTCCCTGAATTAAGCGCCATTTTCGACATTTTCATTTAGACATTATTTGCAATAAATTATTTATAAAAATTAAAAATTTTATTCTATAATCGTGAAGACAAATTCGTTGCAAATAAAATAAGACATATTTGAATAAAATCAATGCATAAGTTTTGATTTCATTCACAAATTAGTGAAAATACTCATTTAAAAATTACATAGAAGAATTTAAAAAGTCACAAAATCATTTTTTTATTTTTAAAATTTTTCTATGTAACTTGTAAACAAAGGTTCGAAAGAATTAATTCTTTAATTCACTTTTTAAAATTGAATTAAATTGTATAGAATTATTAATTCTTTCAAAAGAATTCATTGTAGTTAATTCTGAAGCTTAATTCCTAAAGCTTTTGATAAAATGGAATTAATTCATTAGTGAATTAATTCTTTGGGCATGCTTAATTCTTTTGATTTCATTCAAATTAGTTTAAATTCAAACTATTACAAATTGAATTATAAAAATTTTCAACCATTCAATTTATACTAGGTTGAATGAAAGTTTTATTTTTTAATTCTTTAGATTTTGAACAAGTTTATATAATTGCAAAAATGATGTTTGGTAAGCCATATTTATGTACACCCATGTTTCGTGGCGTGCACTTCTTGTAATATCAGATATCGAGTACTTTTATCAGTTCTGTATTGAACGTGCACTAAATTACATCTGTTATATGCACTTAGACTATTCTGAATCATGGTATTTATCCCTAGATCTCACAGAGTACGTATTACGAATATTTTTTGTCTTTAAAACTGTGAAGTCCAGCTTCTTTCAGCGTTTATTTGGACACAATCATATTGTATTTTATGTGGAGTTTAGCTGGATAGTAACATGTTGATTTTGTATTGATTTTAGCTCTTTTGATACTTATTTTGAAAATATATACAAAAATAGAATTAAAGAAAAATGTTGTCATTCAATTTGTAGTAGAATGGAATGAAAGAAAAAAATTTATCATTCAATTGAATTTAATTTTATAAGGAATTAATTCTACATATTTTTCATTTAATTTGTAGTAGAATGGAATTAAAGAAAAATTTAATCATTCAAATTGAATTTTCATTCTTTAAGGAATTAATTCTCTAGGGAATTAATTCAATACAAAGTTAAGCCTTAAGAATTAAGCCTAAGAATTATTTTCTGAGGAATGATTTAAAAGAATGCTAAATTAAATTTGTATAAGCTGAATTAAATTTATAAGTGAATTAATTCTAAATAGAATTCATTCTTTCGAAGCTCTGCTTGTAAATGAGTATTTTCACTAATTTGTGAATAAAATCAAAACTTAGGCACTGATTTTAATGAAATATATTTTGTTTTATTTGCAACAAATTTATCTCTATGAATAAAGAAGAAAAAATTAAACTTTTGACACTAAAATTTTTATGATTTAAAAAAAAAAATAAAAAAATTCTTGAAATTTTGTATAAAATTTAATTTTTTCTCAAAAGATGGGCTTAATATCTCCATAGCCGTATTAAAAAGTAGTGTAAGAACGACTTAAAGATATTTTTAATTGAAATTTTTTGATAATGCTTCAATATATAGTGCCGCCTACTTAATTTTACAAATCGCGATTTACCGCGAGAACTAGAGTCAATTCAAAAAAAGTGGATTAGGGGCTTAGTACATATTATTACCGTGTAACAGAATTGACTGAGAACCTCTGTGCCGCATAGTTTTTTCTCATTTTGTAGCTCTGTGTAATTTAATTGATATTATTTTAATTATTTTTTTCTTGTGTATATTCCGTTAACATTATTTTTTTCAAGTAGTCCATTTTGTCATGAATTTATGGGAATTTTTATTTCATTATTATTTCTTGAAAAAATAAAATAAAATATGAGCACGATAAGATTTAAAAATAAGTGGAATAATATTAATGGCAAATGCAAAAAATACAGAAAGGATCAAACCACAATTTAAAGATTTTTAAAAGCATTTGAATACATCCAAAAATAAAGAATTTTGGGCGCCAAACGAACTGAAGCCCTGAGACGTCACAAAACGAAGTTGTTTCCGTATTGCATTATTACAGGCGATAATAATTGGATTTATTATAATAATCCTAAGCTCAAAAAAATCTTATATGAAGCGCTCATTTATTATGAGCCATTAAAACTGGTTGAATTGATCACGGACCAATTTGCGTGATAAGTAGAATACTTTTCGAAAAATAGTGAATAGAAAGTTTTGCTCCTCCCATCGTATGGAACAGACATTGGTCCTTCTGACCGAATAAAATCGTAGTCTTTTCATCTTGCCCATAGATTCTGTAACATATTGGAAAACAGTCAGTGTTAAGAGATCAGACCTACAAAAAATGTAAGAGCACAGTCTGGAGACTATAAAAAGTCAACAGTGAACATTTTTTGCAGATACTTTCCAGAGAAATCTGTATTCCTCCACTAAGCCCATCGAAAATATAAAAATTATTTTGAAAGTAAAAATATTCTTATGTAAAATTGTAAATTTTTTTCCGTAGGCATACTTTAGATTGAAGAAAATATACATAAAGCATAAACTATGTGAACGCAGCAGAATAATTTAAACAGCCGCGTTTTTTACAAAAAATTGATGGAGAAAAAAAAAAAAGAAAATAAAACAACAATAAACATTTGTACTATAGAAAGATTGCATGAATTTAGGGGAAAAAATAAATGATGATAATAAATTAAAATAGCTAAAAATGGCGCCCTACGCATTAGAAAATAAAGGGGAGTCACAAGAAATATCTAAATGTCATTTAAATTTGAACAATGGTTTTAGCGATTTATGTAGTCTTCTATATGATACTAACATGTATGAGTTATGATCGAATGGATCGACAGCAGTTTATCTATTGGTAATAGACACCTTTCAGATACTAAGTTTCAATAGTATCTACATGTTTAGCGTCCCCCCAAACGAGTATGATTGCAATTGTCACTTTACTAAGCCTATGGTGAAAAGGAACAAGTCGAAAAGTTTACAAAATTTAAATTATTTCCTAATATTTTAAGAGGAAAAAGTATTGAAGGAAAGTAAAAATGCATTCCTATTTTGAGATTGGTTTCGCCAATGGGTCAAAACTTAAAGCATATACTACAAATAAAATTTTACAATAATATTTTCTTCGATTTAGAGTCTTTGTATCTAAATTTGATTAATTTTATCCCAAAAGTATATGATTTTAAAGTCTATTAATATCAAAATCGGTCAGAAATTAATGCAGTTGATAAGAGCAGTCACTACAACCTTAGAAGCGTTTTAAAATTTCCAAAGTGTCCGTCCGTCTATTGAAAGAAGAATAGGGTTTGGGACGGACCACCTAGGGGGACGAAATTTGGCTAATACAAGATTTGTTTTGTATTGAAAATCGGTTCATAAACAAAGAAGTTTTGGGCCAACTACTATAAAAACAGGGTGTCCGTCGCATCTCCAGTTTATTGTTTTCGGCCATATCTTTTCTAAAGAAGCATGTACATCTAGCAAATTTTGCACTTTCGACTCCTTTATCTAATGTGAGTGCTAGAAGTGGCAATTGATTTTTTTTTATTAATTCTTCATTTACATAACCGAGCCCATTGGGGCCTTATATGTCTAATCAAAGCTACTAAAAATAATAACAATTTCAATAAAAAGTAAAAAATTAAATAAAGTAAATGTAAAGAACAAAAATAAATAATTATTAACTAACATTAATAATAAATAATGGTAACAATTTGTATTAAAATGAGATCAATCAATATCTAATATAACCATAATGAAAGCTGGAGCATCATATAATCAATTATATTTAAAAAAAATGAAAAATTGTGCTTTTACAAAATTCCATGATCTTGAGTGTTCACATATTCAATTGATTTCGATTTAAAAACCGAGACCGAATAAGAAAATTTTCTTAGTTCAAGTCGCAAGGAATTCCAAATCCTTAAGACTCGTACCTGAAATGATTTACCAAATGTATTCAATAGTCTAATAGGAAAAATTATCTATGGATTTCTCGTGGAGCGGGGAAATGAAATTTGTCCACAATATATCCCGGGCAACCTCTTAAGACAGATTTATAAAAAAAATAGTAAGAGCCTAATATTGATAAAGTGAACAAAAGACGATCCAAGAAAGCTAAGTACATATATGTTGAGATATATGATCTCGCCTTTTCAAACTAAAAATGTAACGAATAATTCTGTTAAATATGAGTCTATATTTCCCCAGTGTGTAACACCCAGCACTAGAAATAACTTCAGTGCAATATAATATATGCGGCATCAGAATAGCTGTAGCAACCCTTCTCTTTATAGCACAGGGTAAATAAATATTTAACGAGTATAATCTTTTCAACAGAAAAGACACACGGGAAGATAAAAAATCAATATGTGGTGAAAAATTTAATAAATTGTCCATTATAAGACCAAGACATTTCATCTTACCAACAAATTCTACAGGAACATTATCAATCTGAATCTTAACGTATCAAACCCAAACCCCGTCAACTTCGTTTTTTTAGGATGCACACAGAAACCATTGTCTGAAGCCCATGATATAACTCTGCTTATGACATAATTTAAAATATTTTCCAAAACATCTAAAAAATCAGCATCAGAATAACAAGCAAACTGTACATCATCTGCATAGACAAAAGGAAAACAAGAAATTCCATCAACTTCAAGCAAAAGGTCATTGATGTAAAGCATAAATAATAGGGGTCCAATAACCGATCCCTGTGGAACACCACTAATGATACGTTTGATTCGCGACTCGGAAGTACATATTGGTATCTATCACTGAGGTAAGATCGAATCAAACTACACGAGGAATAGGAAAAACCAAAATTATATAGCAGTTTATGAAGTAATCTGGAGTGCAATACCCTGTCAAAAGCTTTTGAAAAATCTACTGAAAAAGAAACCACATTCTTACGACTGTCTAACAACTGCCTGATTGAATCTGTTAAAGAAATAAGTAAAGTGGGTGTGCTATGTCCCCTCCGAAATCCCGATTGAGAGGGGTGAATCAGACAACCATGATCAAGATACTCAATCATTTGGTCTTTAAGAATATGTTCAACAACCTTGGAAAGTACAGGAAGTATAGAAATGGGACGTAAATTGTCAAACTTACTAGATTGACCTTGCTTCCTTATAGGAACAACCCTAGCTATTTTCCACTTATAAGGGAAACAGGAAGTAGTGATAATTGTGTTAACAAGATGGAGCAAATGTGAGGAAATAAAAGGAAAAATCAACTTAATGAACTTCACAGGTAAAGCATCTTACCCATAGCATTGGATTTTATCTTAAGCAATGCATCATACAAAACATTAGTATTAATACATAAAAAGGAAAAACCCATATTATGAATAACGTCGCTATACCGACTATTGTCAAAATCATAAGTATTATAATCCTGTATCTGACAAGAAGCGAAATATTCATTCAGGTTATCCGGATTACCGGCCTGTATTAATCACGTAGTGGGTATTTATGCCTTAATATAGTCGGTAAAATAACTAGTTCGTGAACTTCACGTGTTATAGCTGATCTGCAAAAATTTATGTTTTTAGCTCAACTTACGTATGACCCTAAGTTATCAGGTCCCTTTGGAAAAATTTATTTAAAAAAAAATATACAGACATTGATATTTGAAATTCCCTACCTATAAGATCTTTTTGGGGTGTAAAATGTTAAATTTTGATAAAATAATTGATATAAAAAATTTGCCACCTTTTGCCAAAGGCATGGACAAAATTTTATTTAGTATTAAATCATCTGGCAGCCCAGCTAATACCAGACCTCTTAACCCCTCTCTAACATTCCCAACACCTACGCTAGTGATGATATAACACACACACATACATACATAGTTTTTTTTATTTTCTTCTTCTTTTTTTTTTTTTTGGTTAATTTACCGCTATAATACTACAATGTAATAGTATTGGTATTCATACGTACGTACGTATTATGTGATTCGTTAAGCGTCTACAAAAGTCATCGTTAAATTATGTTAGCATAACAACAACAACAATAGTTAACAATTCTTTTTGTTTTCATTTTCATTTCTTTCATTGTTGTTATTGTTGTCTTCTTCTGTTGCTGCTGCTTTGACTAAATATCAGTGTTGCCAGTTTAAGGCTAAATCTAGCCTTTTTATTTTGCTTTTAGCCTCAAAATTTTCGTTTTAGCTTCTAGCTTTTTTGTTAGCCTTTGTTAGCATTACCTTAAAAAAGCTAAAAATTTACTCATTTTATTTTTACAGAATCATCAATTTAAGCATTTTTGTTTATTAATTCGCACAAAAAATCAAATGTATTTATATTTAACGAAAAATATAATAATTATAATTATTTTTTAACAAACTTTATTACCCATAGAAACATTTAATGTTATAGTTACAAATTCACTAAAATATCTTTAAAAAATACCAAAATCTTATGAGGACCTAAAAATAAATGCGTTTTTAAATAAAACAATATATAAGCTTTTTTCTGGCTTTATTTTTTGGGGCATTTAGCCTTTTCTGACCTTTTTTAAAGTCTAATTTAGCTTCTTTTTTTCTCAAGTCCTGGCAACACTGCTAAATATAATTGTGGCGTTATCGTCAACGTCTTGTCTAATGATCAAAATAAATCTTTATACACGTAATGAATGTTGTTTTTGTTTTTTTTTTGTTGTTATAAACAGTCATTTATTCTGCTAGACGTCTTGCTGCTATTTTCTCTGCTTCCACCACATAATCGTTTTCACTTTCTATGATACAACAACAAACATTTGTTAGGTCTTAAACGTAAAAAAACAACAAAATAAAAACAAAAATCGTAACGAATCGAGCGACATGCTGACCCAGTTTCTCACATACTGGAAATGTTTTATGACTTGAGTTTGCAGCGTTTCGATCGTAGCAACAACAGCAACAATACCAACGATTCGTTTGAAAAGATTGTTTGCAGTAGTTTGAAAGTGTATGTGTATATATGCTAGTGTTTGCCATAGACGGCGATCATACATATTTTACTGTCATGCTCCATACTTTTGCTATCTATCGCCAACTTTTATTTGTGGCTGATTGTTGTTGTTGCTTTCGTTTTCTTTAAAATAAATAAAAAAAAAAAAAACAAAACAAAAAAAAAAAAAAAACTTTTCATTTAGTTTTATCGTTTATTTTGCATTCTTCACGATGCACGAATTTATTTTGATAGTTACTATAATAACAACAACAACAGCAACAATAAAAAAAGCTCACGTAGTTGCTACGTCATCGTTTGATTCTTTATGGCTGGAATAAACACCACGTTTCACTCAATAGTGACGTTTGTTACAACTTAAGTGTGTATTTGATAACAATTTGATCGTTACGCCGATTTTCAATTGTTTTTTTTTTTTTTTTTTTAAAGATCTGTTAAGAGTGATGGGAAAATTTAAATATCGATTAAGCAGTAAGATATTTGAGGCTTTTTAAAAGATATCAATTTCATTCGTGTTGCTTATGCTTATAAGAATTATGATTTAAGACAACCGGTTTGGTAAACTATCAGCCTATAACCGATCGTCGAATGGATACCTGATCGGCCGAGAATATACCAATCCCAAGGCAGTCATTACCACGACATGTAAGAATTGAAAGATATTTACTTCAACAACATGTTGGTATGGATGCCTCTCGAGGAGGTAATGCAAATTAGCAACGTGCAATTGGATCCACAGGTCTATGCAAATAAACCCCAATCAATACCCTCAAATTCAGCTGTATTTATGAGACAGATTCCTTCTTTTTTATTAAAGATTAACATTTTGTTCAAATATTACAACTTTATTCTGGGGATTAAATCCCAGGAATACGAAATGGCTTTTCGAAATGGTGATTAAGCCCATACTTATATATGGAGCGATAGTTTGGTGGAGAGCTATGGAGAAAACCACCTACTTATTACAGGTGCGCTCTGTGCAACTCCATCGAAAGCCTTGTGCTTTTTAAAGAACTGGATACTGGTGCACCTTATAGCCAAACAGATCGCCATAATGTCGGCGACTAGGCTTAGGACTATAGGTAGATGATATAGCCATGCGATCGTTTTAGGGTTCCTTAACGTCATACCCTGCAATATTAATTATTTCATCTCTATACCATTTCCTGACAGAGACTTCTCAGTATCAGTCTCGACTGCTCCGGAATCAGAAGCTAGTTCAGTAGACGTTTATACTGATGGGTCCAAATCTGTTGATGGGGGGGTGTTGGTTGTGACAATATTCCCGCATATAGTCAAAGAATTTCCTTCAAATTTCCGGATCACTGCAGCATTCTCCAGAGATCTCGGCCATAAGGAGAGCAGTGAACTGGTTAATGTACTATAGGGTATTCGGTGTGGATATCTAAATCTGTACAGACAGTCAAGCAGCGATTAAGTTGCCCTCGGGTGTCTTTTCGTCGTCCAGGCTGGTACACGAATGCAGGACATCTCTAAAGGAGATGGCGAGACATTCAAACCTAGAGCTGATCTGGGTTAGGGATCATTCAAATACCCCGGAAAATCTTATTGCGGACGAACTGGCCAGAAAAGGTTCTGTTATTCAATATGAAGATAAGGATCAACTGGTCGGAGTACCGCTTTCATCCTGCAGATCAACAATTCTGCGAAACTTATCGGGGATTGCTCATTCTAGATGGACAAACGGGTCCACATGTACAATCTCGAGGCAAATACGGTTCCATTGTAATGGATTTTGGTTAAACCTCATCTTGGGACTACCAAGACACCGGTTACGTATTCTGGTAGCCGTTGTCACAGGGAACTGGATTGCTGAGAAGCATGCTAGTAGACTAAGGCTCCCTTTTAAGGACTTTATTACATTAAAATTTTACTTTTTAACGTACCTTAGTGAAGATTTTTCATTATAGCGGATCCAACTTTCATCCAATTCCAAATTTTTCTATTTTATTTAAAGTAAATAAAGCAAAACAGTGTAAAGAAAAAATTTAAAAAAATATTTACGGAGTCAAATGTTATAAGCATTTAAATTTAAATTTTGAAAAAAATCGATTTTTTCCGAAATTTGATACCCATATTGACTATGTTTATGTAAAATTTTAAATCAGATTAACTGTCTAATAAACCACGAAAATTAAATAATTTTGTAACAAATATCAAACAGATATCAAAAACTCATGCCTAAAAGCAAGAAAAATTTACTAATTTGAATTTTCATTAAAAATAACAAACAATATTGTTAAAAAACCTTAAAAATAGGATGTTTCATGGAGTAAAAAAATATTGAGGTTACTCTTCGATATGTTTTTTATACCAATGGACGCACCATCCAAATACCTTTTTAAAAATGGTCCAGCTCACGAACGGTCAGCATTAGAACCAAGATATATTAAGGAAACATCATAAAACATATCAAGGTAAATTTTAAGGGGGGGTATCAAAGTCACTTTTTTGAATGAGGCGCCTTAATATATATGTATCTGAATGTTAAGACAATTAGCTTCAGTCAATGTTTATAAAACATTTTTTAAATATCCAAAAATATAGACTTAAAAAAATCTACTCTAAATACTAACAATCAAATAAAAAGTTCCTTAGATAAATCAAATGCACAAGTAAATCGAAATATTTTTTAATTTTAACTAAAACCAAAAATACATGTGTTTTAAATTAAACAAAAACTTTATAATCAAAAAAATTCAACTAATTAAGAATCAAAGCATTCAACTTCTCAACAATACTCCTACAACAACTTACATCTTAATTGAACAAAAAATAAAAATCACAAGTCATGGTGAACTCAATTCGCATTAAATGTAAAGAAGAAGCAATTTTAAACCACGAAACACAAAAAAAACAAAGAAATCATGTCACCTGGTTGAATATTTAGATTTCTTGTTGTTGTGAACAATACCAATTAACCGAAATAAATTCAAATGGACTCTTATATTTTTCTGATTTAGTTTGATTTTTTTTATACGAATGTTTTTTAAATTGGTCACATTCACACAAAATATAAAAAATATTTGGCTACTAACTGTAGTTAAGGTACTGCAGTCATTATTAATGATTGCGTGACAATATTAAAGTCTCATCAAAATGCTACTTGTATGAGTATTTTTTACATGATTATTTATATATTTATTTTTTTACATATATTTTGTCTTCTTTAACTTTAAAATATTTAAGTTTAATTGAATTGTATTGTTTTGCATTAATCAAAAAGACGAGGGGTATCTAGTATGAGAGGGAGTACTAAAGCAAAAAGTTATTCCAAAAAAATAAAAAGATTTATGCGTTTTTAGTTCCACGAACAACATTGTTTGTCATGTTGTTGGTTGGTTTTATGTCAATATATATTAAAATAAATAAATTTATTTGCGTTGGTAAATTTTTGAAAATATGTAAAGAATAGTATAGACTGTAGTATATAGCCTGATACAGAGTGTAGTATAGAGTCTGGTACAGAGTCTAGTTTAGAGTTTGGTACAGTCTAGTTTAGAGTCTGATACAGAGTCGAGTATAGAGTTTGGTGCAGAGCTTAGTATAGAGTTTGGTACAGTGTTTATATACCAAAACCCAAAAAAATACTTGAATAGCCTTAATCCCGTCTACCAATTTATTTATTGAATATAGGTTAGGTTCAATGGGCAGCCATCTTAATTACGAGAAGACAGCTCACTTGGGTCCCATTGTATTATCCTGAGGAATCACATGAACTTGGTTCATGTCAAAGTTAGAGTCACATGTATAAAGAAGTAATCAATCTGATATCAGTCCTAGACAGATCGGATAATACATGAATGACCGTCTTAATATTCGTAAGAGCTGGACAGTGACATAAAACATGATCAACTACCTCTTCTTCATTACAGTAGTAATTATAAAGGAGTCCTAGTCTCCTAGCATGCGCACCGGAGACCCAGTGGCCAGTAACAATGGCCATAAGGGTCCGTAGTAGAGAACCAAGCCGAGGCGAAATTGTCGGCGGCGGCTGCACGGCATATTTTGGTCGGCGGCGGCGGCTTACACAAGACAGTATCAGCGGCGGCTAGCCGACGATTTTGAGCCGATCGGCTTGGTTCTCTGGTCCGTAGCTGATATCTTGGCATTCCCAGTATGAAATTCGTACGATTCACTAGTATCTTAGATCTGCATGATGATAGCGATATACCAACCAGTTGGTCCATTTCCTCACTACGAATGGTCAGCTTTGGCTAGACCATCCGCTTCAAGATTACCCGGGGCATTTGAATGTCTCTTTACCCAGATCAGCTCTAGGTTTGAATGTCTCGCCATCTCATTTAGAGATGCCCGGCATTTGTGTACCAACTCGGATGTCGAATAGACACCAGATTTAATCGCGGCTTGATTATCCTTATAAATTTGGATATCTACTCCAAATACTCTGTAGTACATTAGCAATCTTACCGCTCTTTTTATAGCTCAGAAGAACGCTGCAGTGATCCGGCAGTTTAAAAGAAATATTCTTCTAGAATTCGGAAATGTAGACAAACCACCACCCACCCCCAACCACTTCAGCAGATTTATCTCCGTAAGTTTAATACTCAATTGATCCAGTTACCAGATTGTGGTCGATTGAGGTTGATAATAAAACTCTTCTGTCCAAAAAGGGTTAATATAAAATAGTTAATATTGTCGGGGGTATAACTTTATATTACCAAGATAGTCCGTAGACCGTAGTTCTTATTATGCCATGCACTTATAGAATTGAGCCTAGTTTAGGTCATCACTTCGACCTGTTTGGCAATTAAGTCAACTGGCAAGCAGTTCATTAAAATGAATAGGGTACTTTGTATTCCTAGGATTTCCCTATGACTCTCCTTTATATATAAAGGGCAATATTTGCCTTCGACCCCTAGTTTGGGTGTTCTGGATCCAGGATAGTTTTGAGACCAGGATGATACCAAGGTATTTCGCGTTTAGGCAAGGAGTTGGGAAGGATGAAATCTTTTACCTCCTTGAAAAGAGAACAAGATCCGTTTTTCCTGTATTAACACTTAGGCCGCTATCTGTACTCTATTTTCTGCGTAGGCCTAAGACAGTCTGCAGGCGATGGGATATGGTATCCAGATATTTGTTTTTTAAACTTCAAGAAATCAACTTCCATGAGCACTGGGTTCACGGCAATATTCCAAAGGAGTGGAGATATAACTCCCCCCTGTGGAGTGCCCCTGTTTGCTAACCTATATAGTAGCCGCTCCCATCGTGAAGATTATAACTCTATTCGTTAAAAGTTTCCATATGAGGCTAATAATCGACTGATGTGTGTTCAATCTCTCCAGATCCAATCTGATTTTATCTAAAGTCATATTATTGAAGGCGCCCTCTATATCACTAATGCATATTCTATATACTCGAGAACATTTTCTAAATACCCTACAAGCGAATGTAGCGAATGAATGCCATTCATATAGGCGTTAGGTTAGGATCGATTTTTTTAAGGACTTTTCCAACTTTTCCAATGTTTTCAAGAGGAAGAATAAAATACTTATGGATCTGAATAATTTCAGTCTCGTGTGAGAGGTCTTATCCTTTCAGATAAAGACCACTTTACATTTAGTCCATGACTCTGGGATATAAGAGCATGTTAAACATGAAAAACTAAGGTACTTATCCGCACTATACTGGAACTCAGCAGGTATAATGCCATTTGGGCCCGGAAATTTGTATGTGTCAAAGTCTGGCAAGCTTTTGGAAAGTGTGATCTGCAATAGATTACACAGAGCAACACGAAAAATATTACCATATACGGACACCACTACGTGATAAAAGACCAAAAAAAAAGACCCGTGTCACCCAGTTTTGCCCAAAGTCATACACTTTTTTTTCTGGGCCCCCAAAGATTTGGGACCTCGGTGTCATTTTTGCAAAAAAGTGATCATTTTCTCAGGCTCATATCTTGCAAACCGTTCGGAATTTTGATTTACTCTCTGAGGCGAAGTTGTAGCTCTTATCATAAAGAATTAAAAAAATTACACACAGTGTTACTGTTGGCAGTGGAAAGAACGACAGAAAGGGAAAAAGACTTCGAAAGTCTAGATCGATGATAAATATACGCAATAAATGAGGAGCCGCAGAACAAAACGTACTTTTTTCATTATTTGAATTTGAGAATAAATTTTTTCGTTCTCTTGCAAATGATAAGTAGTGTTCTCCTTCCATAAAATATCGAACAACATCAATTCACCACAACAAATCAAAACAAGCTTTTAAATGGAAAAAGTACGTTTTGTTAAAAAGATTTTGGAAAAATATAAAATTTATTTGTGTTTTAAAAGAATTTGTTTGCAGAAAAGATGAAAAACTTACCCTAACATAGTTTTTAATTAAAAATAACAAAAAAGCAATTTCCGAAAAAATAAGTAGGTTTTGTTTTGCGGCTCCTCAATTATGGTGCTTAAGAAGGCTAAAGAGGATATAGGAGGAAAAATCTAGAGTCAAGTAAAGAGTTTTGTTTCGATGTCTAGTTATTGACTGCTGACCGGGATAACACCCTGACTACGTGAGTTTTCTAATGTAATCAAACCATGTAGTAAATTTGCTATAGTTCCTCAATCTCTTGTAGGGTATCCAATTAATTTTTGTATCTGTTTTCTTTTTTATTATACTAAAATTAACAAGTAAATCTAAAATGCGTTTTATTTATATTTTTTATTTTGTGCATTGATCATGCGTAACACGTTTGAACAAAAACAACAACAGTTTAATTTTATTTTGGTTAGTTTTTTGGTTTATTTCTTTTCAAATTTGTTTTTTTTTTTTTTGTTTAATACTAAACCAATAAAAATACAACTAAATATTTTGTATAGTACATTGGGGTTTCTTTTAAAATCGAAAAAAGCGAAAGTGTGACATCTTTTCACTTTCAAGGCCGCATAATCAAACATAAAAAAAATCACACACACTCACCAAAAAAAAAAAACTTATAAATTAAAAGAAAACGATTTTTGAATACACAAAAGAAAGAAGAAAAGAAGCACACACTGAAAACTAATTTAAATTTTTATTATTTGGTCTAAAAATGTTAACCAAAAAAATATACAAAAAAGAAAAAATACAACAAAAAACGAATGTTAAAATGGAAATTAACCTAATGGATACAAAAGAAAAAAGAGAGCGAACGATTTAAACCGATCGATGCATCATCATTATCAACCATAATTTGGATACAAGTGAATTTGGGCTAAAATTTGTTTAAATCAATTATTCATTAATTTATTTAAATTTAGTTTTTTGGAAAAACATTTGTCATATATTCTCTATTTTATAAATTTAATTAAATATCAACCATTTTTTATAATACCAAAATATAACGTTTTTTCGAATTTCAATATTAAATGAAATTATTAAAATATTTGCTGGTGTTTGTGTATTACATCACAATTAATGTATTCATGTTTAAATGTATGTATAAATTTACCGTTATACCTAAATTTAAACAAATTATTATAGTAGTGATAAATATTTTGTATAATTAATAAATAATAAATACTACTTTCAAAGAAAGAAAAAAAATAAAAAATGGGGGGAATTTAAATGGAATTTTTATGATTGAAAAACCTGATATAATAAATTGAATTCAATACGAGCATTTAAAATGTCTAAATTTTATTATTATCTTTATTATTACAGTTTGTCACATTAATCATTAACTGACGATTTTTTAAAAGCATATTCAAATGATTTTATTGTAGATAAAATACTTTAATTATAATAGAGTTAAACAACGCCTTAAAAAAAGTGATAATTTTTAAAAGTAAGTAATTGAACACGAACTAGAGTTTTTATTTTCAAAAAGTTTTATATGGTTAAAAAAAAAAAAATTAATTAAATGAAAAATATCTTTTAGCAATTCATTTTAATGAATAGAATTTGGTAGGGATCTTTATTCAAAAGTTTGAAAGTTTTTAAACCAATTAACAAATGTTCTCTTTCAAAATGTAAAACAAATGCTGCACAGTGGTCACAAAAAACTTTTTTATTAATAATCCTATAACTTTTTATATGTTAAAGATATTAAAATAAAATCTATATATTTAATTTGATAAGCACTTTTTTCTCTTTCCAGAGCTTTCTAAAGCTCCCAGACAACGCAGAAAATTAAAATTTGGCTTAGGACGGAAAATTACATAACTTTTCGTCCTACAAATCCTAACGGACCCAGATTGTAACATTACTTTCACGGAGATACATCGATTTAGAGATATTTATATACATATACATATATATCTATATCTATATATATATATATATATATATATATATATATATATATATATATATATATATATATATATATATATATATATATATATATATATATATATATATATATATATATATATATATATATATATATATATATATATATATATATATATATATATATATATATATATATATATATATATATATATATATATATATATATATATATATATATATATATATGTATATATATGTAATTTCCTGCGCGTTTTTTATCTTTTCGGAAGCTTCTAGATAACGCATTTTTGGTCACTTATAAAGCTGTTCGTCCTACAAACCTTAACGGAGACATATATTTTTTCAGGGAGAGGACATAATCGGTTTTATGTGCCTTTTTCCAAGCATTTTTTCTCATTCCATAGATTTCTGAAGCTCCCAAATTGGTAGAAAATTTATGTTCGGCTTACTTATAAATCTGTTAATTTTAACGGAACCAAAATTTTTCTATCAGGAAACGAAGCTACGCAATTTTTTATTTTATTTATTATTATTATTTTTTTTTTTTAATTCTGTTTCGGTTTTAATAAATTTTGATTTGCTGTACTCATGGTTTGCTCTTCAAATCATATAAAATAGTTTTCTTTTAAGTTTACTTATTTAATACTTTAATTACTATTATCCCATCAGATGCTTCAAATCTTCTTCGATTATGGAAAAAAAAAAAAAGCTTCAAAATATTGTTCATATATTTTTTTTAAAGATGTTTGGATTTATTTCTGCATATTTTTGTTATTATAATGTTATATTTCCTGGCATTGGCAGGCCTATATGCTCGTTTGACATAATTAGAGCTGAGGTGTCCTCGAGTTGATTTGAAGGAGCACAAGTTGCTAGCGGAGATCACAGGAGTAGAATTTAGACCTCCAAAATTGGTAACCCCAGCTATGTATTTTTTTTTTTTTAATTCGGCAAAAATTCAATTGTGACTTGAATGAAATATAAACTTTACAAATAGATATTCCTGGTAAACTTCTACAAAAAACATGCTCATGTTTCATTTATTTCTTTTATTATAAAAGATATTTAGTTCGAAGCTAATTTTACCCTAATTTTTTCAATAGTTTTTTTAAGCTTTTTAAACTTGGTAAACTTAATTTGGGCCCTAAAGTTTTTTAATTAGTTTTTTTTTTAGATTTCTAACAAAATTCTAATTAATATTGCTAAAAGAATCATATAAATATTTCTATATGATAAAAAGTTATATTAATCTAATTTTTAAACTTAAAAAAAAAAAAAAAAATCATATTTTATCATATATTTTTTGTTCTGGACTATAGAATTTTTGTATTGAATTCAAAAGAAATCTTAACACAAATGCATTAAAAACAAAATTGGAGGCCCTTTGGGCAATAGTTTCCCCCCAAGCCCTAACCAAACTTTGTCAATTTTGAAAAAAGTTTTTTAATATTCCTAGATCTACAAAAAATATAATGACTATATATCCCCATATGTTGATTAAATACATAAAAAATATTTTCTAAGCCTCACCTTTTTCAACGGCTGGGTGATCAAAGGAAAATTTGTGAAACAAGTATTCTCCGAACTGTGATTTTGGGTATTATTGTACAAAAAGGAAGTTTTTTTATATTGCCTGATTAAAGAACAAATGTATCTTTATTGTGCCAAAATTTCATTGGAATACCTCTACTCGTTTAAATTTTATTTCGATCCAAATATTAACATTATTCCTCAAAAATATACTTAAAATCCAAATTTAAAATTTTTACAGGTCATGGTCTGAAAAAATTTTACCAAAGCATATTTTTTATAGACAAGGACTACATATAAGTAAAATTTTTAAACATTCAAATCATAAATAAATTATTAACGATTTAAAAAAAAAAAAAAATAATTGCATACCCGAATTGGCAAATTTTGGAGGTGTACCCTCTAACCCCGTAACCCGCTAGGGACCTGTGATCCTATAAATCAACTCGAAAACACCTCAGCTCTCACCATGTGTAATTTTATTTAGATATCTCCAATAATTTATAAGTTACAGAATTATTTCCAAAAAAAAAACATTTTGTGTGCTGTCCCATTTACCAGTCATTAAGTCATTATTAATAATCAGGGCAAGTTTTTCAAGCTTTTCGCTTGGAAAGTAAGCATTTGCATATTTAAAAAGAATTTCACAAAAAATGCTTATATTTTAAATCTTTGCATAAATTTGCATATAATGGATACAAAAGTTAGTTTTCTTAACAAAAACACAATTTTTTGGTAATTTTTTAGAGTTCAATCAAATGATTTCTAAAAAATTTTTGGTGAGCATTTTGAGTACATTGTAAATATTGTAAAGAAAAAAAATTCGGAAGCGTCAAATATGATACTTAAAATTAAAATAGTTATATTTTTATAAACATCGAAATCTATTAGAGATTGAAAGTTAAAAAATGCATATTTGTGCATATTTTCTACACATTAATATATAAGAATGCATAAATTCGTCGGTTTTTACATACATATTTATGCTATTTTTGCATATTTCTGTGCATATAACACCATTTTTTCGTACTTTTTCAAGCACATATTTAAAATTTTTTTGTGCATATAAGAACTTGCCCTGTTAATAATATTTAAAGTAATTCGAATGTAAAACAGTCAGCCTTTTAAGAAATTTAAAGAAATGTTAACATAATCGTTCTTATATTCTAATAAAATTTAATATTTATTAAATTTTTAACATTTTATCAAAATTTTAAAACAAAATTTAAGAAAATTTTCTTTTAAAATGTCCGTTACTTTCAAACAAAAAGCAAAAAAATAAATTACAGTTACTATTTTAAAATAAACCATTACCAAAGTAAAAAACATATAAAATTTGCATAATTCATATGTTCATGTTTTAAGTTTTTTTTTAACAATTTAATTACTTTAGCCTAAATAACAATTAAATAATGACTAAACTGCAGTCAAAACATTAAATGTGAATTAAAAAAAAAAAAAACACACTCATTAAAACAAAAAAAAAAAAAATAATAATAATAATAATAAGTCTTTTAGTTATGAGGGATTTAAGCTAAGTTTAAAATTAAAAACACAAAAAAAATAGAAAAGAAAATTAATCTTTAAACTTTTTTTTTTTAGTTTAAGTAAAAAATTATGTAAGTTGCCCAAAAACTACTTAATAAAAAAAATAAACTTACAACAATGGAGACATTCAATTAAAGTCAAAATAACAAAAAGTTAAAACAAAGCAAAAGAGAGTAATTAACGGATCTACAAAATTATGGTTTGTAATTACAAGACTTTTACTGGGTTAAAAGAAAACACACACACATGAACCCATATGAACATAGCAACACACTTCAAATGAAATAAAACTTATGTTAAAGTCAGGTTATTAATTTTGGCACAAAATAGTTAAAATTTACTTAAATGAGAAAAAGAAGAAGCTATGAAAAATATTATTTTCTTTTTTTTATACCTATTTTGAAAAAAATTTAAAATACATATGTAGGTATCTAAACTAAAATCTCGATTATATGCAGTATAGTCTAGAATTTAAATACTACTATTCATTGTATAGTTTATACATACCTAGTCTAGTATTTGATTAATTCTATAGTTAGTATAGTTCTAGTATATGATCCTATATTCTAGTCTTTCCTATAATCTAGTTTATATTCTATTCTGTATTCATCTACACGCTTGCACAGTAATGTGTAACAGTTTGCAAATACTTACATCCCCTTTAAACGTACGGCTTTGTATTTCAATTGAGGTATTTATAAATAACATTCCAAAAATATTCTTGTTTGGCAAGCTATATGTAGATGTGGCGATAGAAGTGAAACGTATGTAACATCGGACACAGTGAACTCGGATATTAAAATCACGGAGTATCTACAAAGAAGACTGCTTCCATTTATAAAAAAAAAAAAAAAACATGTAATATAGACATTCATTAGGCCTGATTTGACATCATACCATTACAGTAAAAATACTTCAGAATGGTACAGTAAACATAATCTTAGTATTGTTCCGAAAAATGCCCAGAGCTTAGGCCTATTGATATTGGGACTTTTCAAAAGGAATTAAAAAAAATTGACAAATTTTTAAACCAAGTGGACAGCAAGTTCCAAAGGAGTTACGCAGCTCCTACAATCGAATTGATAATGGAGGGTATTTCTAAGAATATAAAAAAGTTGTATCTACTTATTAATTTATCCTTTATTGTTACACGTACACACAGAAAAAAGATTGATTGGAAAACGATTGCGAAGGCAAAAATTTTATAATAGCACTTGATATTTAATAGCAGTAGTTAAAAACTGCTAAACACTACAGATTTTTCATGCTTTTAATTCTTTGCACTTAATTGTGATGAAATAATGGTTCCTACAATAGTAAAATTTATTACAAAAATTATTTTCTTTATTAATTTATAAATTGAAAGAGTCGTCCGAATTATAACGATTTGCTACTAAAAATTGATTGCTCCTATCGTTTGTTTTGTGTAATAATTGAAAATTTTATTTAATTTTTTTTTTAATTTAATTTATTTATTTATTTCATCTACAGATTTTATCTTACAGATTACTTAAATTAATTATATAACATAAATAAATTTAATTTAAACTTATCTTTATTTACATTAAAATTTAAAAGAGGAGAAATGCTATTACATAATTTTAAACATCTTGTAATTGGTTCATTTATAGCATAGTTGGTTCTATGAAAAGTATCATCAAATATACGGTTTCTTCTCAGGTCTCTTGGTGGATTATATAAATTAACATAATCATTTAAATCAGAACAAGTTACTTGACCAGATAAAATATTATAAACAAACATGATACAACTGTAAGATCTACGGTCATATAATGTTTGTAAACCAAATAACTTTCTCCTAGCATCATAGGAGGGAACATTAGGCCATAATAAAAATTTAAAAATCATTTTTGTAAAAATATTTTGAATGCGCTCTAATCGATCTGATTCTTTTTTGTAAAATGGACACCAATTTATTGAGCAATATTCTAAAATGCTACGGACAAATGAAACATTCAATGATTTAAGTGTAAATGGGTCACTAAATTCTCTTGAATTTCTCCTTATAAATCCAATCATTGAATATGCTCTAGAACTGATGTAATCAATATGATGATTAAATGACAACTTTGCATCAAATATAACTCCCAAATCTTTAAATTCAACATCACGCTTAATAACTGTGCCATTTATGGTATAATTAAATATAATATGATCCAAACGACGAGTGAATGAAACTATACAACACTTTGTAACATTAATTTTAATATCACTATCAGAACACCATTGGGACAAACGATTTAAATCGGACTGCAATTTTTGACAGACAATTATATTTGATATATTTGAAAACAATTTAAGATCATCCGCAAATAAGAGACATTTACTAAATTTGAACATAGATGGTATATAGATTCTGTCTGAATTTAAGAAAATCAAATTCGGGGCTCACAATCGATAATTAGTTAATTAATATTTGATATACTCACAAAATACATTTTCAAAAATAATTTTGTTTTGAACAAGATTACAAAAATTAAACAATAACACCAACAATTCGTGACTTTTCGAACTTCCCTCGTAGTTATATGAAATGCAACACTGTTCCCATCAAGTACCACCTGTTAATAGACTACTGTTAAATTTTGAGCAAATGTCGTCATTTACTATGCGTTTAACAGCTGTTCAAAACATACAACCTCGTGTATTTTTCTAAAAATGGAAAAAAGTGAATTTTGAAAGCTCATTAAACATTATTTTTTGCGAAAATAAAACCGTCAATCAAACCAAGGAAAAGCTCGATAAATACTAATGGGGACTCTGCACCATCGATTTCAATGGTAAAAAAGTGGTTTACTGACTTTCGTTGTGGTCGCACAAGTACATATGACGCTGAACGTTCTGGTCGGCCAATTAAGATCAGTACACCCGAAAAAAATCCACGATATGGTATTGGCCGAACGAAGAGTAAAAGTGCGTGAGATTGTTGATGCCATAGGCATTTCATATGGCAGTGTGGTTTCGATTTTAAATGATCAGCTGGGTTTAAGAAAGTTGTCTGCAAGATGGATGCCGCGTTTGCTCTCAATTGACCATAAACGTAAACGTGTGACAACTTCAAAGGATTGTTTGGAGTTGTTTAACCGCAATCCAAATGAGTTTTTGTGCCGTTTTGTAACTGTGGATAAAACATGGATCCATTACTGAACTAAACAATGGGTTTCTCCGGGTGAACCTGCTCCGAAGAACGCCAAGATAAGTTTGTCGGCCAATAAGGTGATGGCAAAAGTTTTTTGTGATGCACGCGGTATAATCCACATCGATTACCTTCAAAAGGGAAAAACAATAAATAACGAATATTATGCCAACTTATTAGACCGATTTGATGAGGATTTAAAAAGAAAACGACCTCATATAGCTAAGAGAAAAGTTCTTTTTCATCAAGATAATGCACGGGTGCACACGTGTGCAGTCTCAATGGCAAAACTCTATGAATTGGGCTACGAACTGGTACCTCATCCGCAATATTCTCCGGATTTAGCCTACTAAACTTTGTATTCCAAACCTAACTACTATTTCCAAACCTAAAGAAATGGCTCGGTAGAAAGATTTTCAGCTCCAAAGATGAAATTATTTACCAATTTTAAGGACCTCGAAAAATCATGTTTTTTGGAAGGGATACAAAAACTGGAGAAACGTTGTACTAAGTGTATTGAGTTAAAAGGAGATTATGTTAAAAATAAATTTTTGTTTTGCAAAAAACACTGTGTTTCATTCAAAAAGTCACGGACTTATTGATCCACTCTCGTATAAGCCGGAAAAAATAAATGAATTTTAAAGTTAAAAAATATTACCACCTCACAGTGTGTGATTTTGACAATTTAGCTGATCAAAACTCCTAAAATTGTTTCTCGCGTTTTGAAAAAAAAAAAAATAGTTATTCTCGTTAAAAACCTTCCAAGTAACCAAAAAATTAAGAAAATATTAAAAAAATTTTAACCGTTACGAAAACTAAAAAGTTCCACAAAGTCCCGTTATCTAAATGGCACTTTTGTAATTCCTGATAGGTGGTTTTTCAAAATCAGTAATAAAAGTTTGCTCCAATTTGCTCCTTCTCAATTAGCAAAACAATTACTGATCATGTGTCAACGTACAAGGTGGCGCAAAAGTAAACTTCCGATGTTTTTGGCTGTAATTAAAAAAAAAAATGAAAAACTTTGATTCTTCTTGTGGATTATTTTTATTTGGTCTTTTAATTTTTTTTACATCAAGTCGAGAATATGATGTCATGTAAATGGCCGCCGCCACAGTTGATTGTCATTTGAGCCCTTTTTATGGCATTTTCCATCACTTTGGCCAAAACTTCCGGCGATAGGTCCTCACATTCTTGACGGATATTGTCTTTAAGAGCTGCAAGAGTCTGAGGCTTGTTGACATAAACCCGCGACTTCAAAAAGCCCCACAAAAAGAAGTCTGGAGCGGTCAAATCAGGCGATCTTGCTGGCCAGTGCAAATCGCCAAAACGGGAGATTAGGCGCCCGGGAAATGCATCCTTCAGCATATCGGTTGTGGCACGTGCAGTGTGTGCCGTTGCATCGTCCTGTTGGAACCACATGTTTTCCAATCCCAATTCATCAAGTTGTGGCAAAAAGAACTCGTTGATCATTGCTCTGTAGCGCTCACCATTCACAGTAACCGTTTGGCCCGCGACGTCTTCGAAGAAAAAAGGTCCGATGACTCCTCCAGCGAAAACAGCA
The DNA here is from genome assembly GCA_951394005.1 of Protophormia terraenovae. Lineage (NCBI taxonomy): Eukaryota > Metazoa > Arthropoda > Insecta > Diptera > Calliphoridae > Protophormia > Protophormia terraenovae. Next base: position 111,585,854 of record OX596077.1, on the reverse strand, counting down.
CACCATACAGTGACTTTGAGCGGGTGTAATGACGGATTTTCAGTGCCCCAGAAGCGTAAATTTTGCTTATTTACGTACCCGCTAAGATGGAAATGGGCCTCATCACTCATGATTATTTTTGACGAAAAATCATCTTCCTCTTGGTGGTGATTAAGGATGGCTTGAGCGTATGTTAGACGCGATTGGCGGTCAGCAGCTAACAGCTGATGCACCGTCTGGACTTTGTACGGAAACATCTTCAAATCTTTTACCAAAATTCGCTGTAAAGACCGTCGACTGATACCCATTTGCGTGGCACGTCGTCTGGTCGATGTCGACAGTGCTTCCATGACATCCTCGGCTACAGCAGCAATATTCTCTGCAGAACGGCTACTCCGGGGTCTGCCACGCCTGGCAGCATCTCGTGTTGTGCCAGTCTCTTCGAGGCGAGCGGCTAAACGTCGCAGTGTTTCACCAGTAGGCGTTGGACGGCCAGGAAATCTGCGACAAAATTCACGTTGTGCCAAAGTCACCGACCGATTATTGGTCAAATAAATAGTCAGCAATATTCCGCGTTCTGGAGCAGTGTAGCGTAACATTGTTTATTAACGTGTATTTCGCATGTGTTTACTACACAAATGTCAAAACAGAACTGACATTAGGGGCCAATCGCAAAATTTATAGCATTTTCTGATAGGAGGATTACTTTTGCGCCACCTTGTATTTCTCGCCAAAAAATTTTTGATATTTGATTGCTTGCATCAAAGAACATGAAAGGTTTTCGTATTTTTAAGTTTATTTCTTGAAATATTAGTACAATTTCAATTAAAAATGTTTATATTGAATGAATAAAATCACTTTTAAACAAAATAGTTAATTCAAGATGAATGTTAGCGAGAAGAATATCATTTACGATAAAATTGCTAAAGCTATAAATCATAATATATTGATGAAATATTGACGATTTTGAGTTTTAGATTTTCATCATTAAGGCTCGATATGTCCGCTATACTACATGCAGTTTAATTCCACGAAAAAAATATTATCGAATAATGTATTGTTCCAATTGGTAAATTATCCAAAGAAGAGCAGGAGGCAAGAAATTAGGATTGTAAAAACTTTTGCGTTAGTGTAGTCTGTCGTACGATTTATAGACTAGTCTATAGTAAGCTTTTTATTATAGTCAGTTTTCATGTATTTAGTCTTGTCCATAGTCTATATTTAAGTCTATAACCTAGTTTATAGTCAAATCAATTGCATATTGACTAGACTCTAATCTACGTATATTCTCTTTTACAAAATACTCCATAGTATAGGCAAAATTGTATATAAAGTTTAATCTAGGGTCTCTATAGTTTGGTCTAGTTGTAGTCTCACCTGTCCAACATTTCCCTTCCAAACAAATAAATGAGATTTTCGTACACTCATATGTTACTGTGCATGGTTAAATGATTTTAAAAATCATAAATAAAAATAAAAAAAAAAAAAAACACTAAAAATAATATAGATGCACGAATGACTGACTTACAAACTGACTGACACCATAACTAAACAGCTTGCAATTATTTTAACTAAATATATTTTTCGTCTAGCAGACTAACTGACAATCAGTCTATAAGTCTGTCTATCTAACCATGTGTATCTTTCTATCTGGATGGAATATAAGTTAGTAAGACAGCTGGTAATAGATATTAGCGTAACTTTTATTTTTTATTTTTTCTTACTTTTTAAGCTCTAGATAAATAAATATTACAGTTAATATTTTTTATATTATTTTTAGTGCATAACAATTATGAAATATTTTTGAAAAAAAATAAAAAAAAAGTAAAAAAATACTAAAAGAAAAAGTGTGTAAAACAAAAAGAGGAAAATGAGTTGGTTTTTTTTTCTGTAACTTTATTTTTTTCAATTACGTCTTCATAACATTAACACGTGGTTGCATGAAATTACAACTTAATGGAAAATAAACCCTGTAATTAAAATTTAAATCGGGGGCAAGTGTTTTTTTTTTTTTAAACTTTTTCAAATGAAAGTAAAAGTAACTAAGAGTTAAAACTTTTTCATTTTTTAAGATTTAATAAAAACCTTTAGGTAATGAAAGATGTATAGTAATTTTAAAAAAAGTACAGTTTAGACAAATTTTGATTTAAACATAATTCATTATTTGATCATATTTTCTCTTTAAGCCTTAAGCATAGTATTTGATATTCTGTATATAAATTTAAATATTTTTCTATGAAAATTTTCTTTTTCAAAATAATAATTATTATGCAATTTCAGTCAATATTTTATGATTTAACATAAACTAGACCTAATGGAATTATTTAAATGTTAAATCGTTTTTTTATATATAAATTTACAAACTTTATTTTCAAATTATAATTACGATCTTGATTTTTTTCTTAATAACAATAAAATATATTTCCATTTGTAATTTAGATGGCAAAAAAAAAAAAAAAAGAGTAATTTTTGTTTGAAAATGTCAAATTAAGCCAAAGAAAAATTACCAAAAAAACATAGTTCAAGAGTGAAGGTTTTAGTAATTTTTCTTCTAACTCCTCCAAGAAACACCAAATAAATCTGTTTTTTTTTTTATAAAAAGATTTTAGTTAAAGTTCAGTTAGATTAGGATGGCAATCGATCAACGACACCAAACAAAAACTACTTAAACTAATAGAAATAAAACATCACAAAGAAAACAAAGTTTATATTTTTTTAGATTTTGGCCAACTTAATAAATAATCCTAAACTCAATACTGGTAGTATTAAAAATCTAGTAGTTGTATTAGTAGTTTGTTTATTCTATTAAACATAAAATGCCTTTCACTTTCGTTACCACCAACAAAATATTGTAAAATTTTAAAAATATATAATGGAAAATATAAAAAAACAAAGAATGCTTTAATCCAGCATAAAAAATCAAGTTAACAACAATTTGGCTTAGTATCTAAAAGTGTTGTTATAACTAATATTAGTTTGTTGTAATTCAAACCCCCAAAAAAATACAACACCAATATCGAAGAGTAACAATATTTGTTATTGTTATTTGTTTTTTTGGCAATTTAAACAAAATACGATTTTGATCTTGACTGTAAAATGCATAGAAAAATAATGAAAATCTGACGTTTCTAATCAAACAAATTTACAAATATGACTGCAAGTAATTTAAACTTAAAAAAAATAAGATTTAGAAAAATTAAAACATTTAGCAACACAAAGACCCAATAGGAAATAGTTTGAAGTAAAAACGAGTATCTTCTTTAGGATAAAAATGTTCTTGGATTTAATTAAAAAAAAGTAAGACTTATCCTTACATTTTCCAATGCTGAGACAAATTTTCTTATTAAAATCTTTTCCAACAACACCATAGGTGATTGGTGTTTGTGTGGATATTTGTAATGCACAGAAATTAATTTCAGACTACCACCTTAAATTATATCTTTCGACTCAAAATCACTTTCTGACTCGATTAAACGTTGACCGTCTGTCGTCTGGTGTACTGGCTGTATATCCATATAAACCTTGTGAACAAAGTACAGGTCCTAACGTTAAAGATATCTTCATGATATTTGTCACGAATAATTATTTTGGCCCAAGAACGAAGCCTATTATAATTTGTTATGATCGGCCCATGGGGGTTTAACAATAAAAAGTGATAATATGATAAAAAAAAATATATATTTTAATGAAATTCGACACAAGCAGTTTTCGGTATAAATATCAATCTTTACGCTATATTTCATGAAAATCAGTCCATGATTGATCAAACCTCTTATACAAAACCCTCTTCCGAAAATCAGTTTAACGTACATAAATCCGATAAAAATATTAGGATCATGCACAGTGGGGCCAAAAGCAAAATAAATGGTAATAAGTCAGGAACTTTTAAACCACTAAACTGATTTAAATGAAACTTGGAACATCGATAGAGGAGGAGTTAGGCTTTCAGAATATTGTTAGATAGAGTCTGTAGCTGTAGCACGGACGCCGCTATAATGGGCCAAAGTTGACCACCTCGAGGGTGAAAAACATATCGGGGTTTATAATTTTCACAAATATTAACCGATTTTAAATATTTTTACATTTTTAAATTCTCCTAAGCAAGACAAGGACTGTTTGAAACGTTTCTTGTAAATAAATTTGAAATTAGCAAAGAGTTTCAAATTGTAAAATCTTTTGTTTCTTCATGTTGTTTTATATACGGCCTTACCGCACTGTCTTATCCCACTGCATTACCAAAAATAGAAGGAAACGTGGAGAGTTAAATTTTTTTGCGTTTTGCTTATTTGAAATTTATTTACAAGAAACGTTTCAAACACAAAATAGTCATATTATATATCATTTTAAAGGAAATTGTGTCTCCTTTAAAACTATGTATAATAAATTTTACTATTTTAAAATTTTTATCACACTTTTCTTGAAACAATACGCACAAATGCAAATTATGTTTAAAATAAAAATATTTAAAAAATTTGAGACTGAATAATTTCTAAATGATTATAGGTATCAACATAATTTTTGCACATGATATAAAATATTTAATGGAGAATTGGTAAATGTGCAAATCAGAAAAATATATATAATTTTATTATATATTTTTAAAGGTCGAAATTTTTATTATTGAAAATTTGGGTATTTTCGGAAAATTGCCTCGTGTGACTAAGTTTACCGGTAGGCTGTCATAATTTTTTGCAAAACCTTTAAGAACATATTGGGCTATATAGTTTAATTCACAGAAGTACCGAAATCAATAATTAATTTTTTTTACAGATTCAAAAAGTTCAACTTCTCATCCAAAATTGATAATTTTTGACCACTGCTGGATGTAGGGTGAACGTTCAGAACTTTTCAAAATTACACTTACACGTTTTCTTGGGGTTCCGTCTTTCACAAAATGTCAAAAAATATTAAACTTTTTTAACAAAATTTTTTAAAAAATTTAAATATATGAAGTTACTTTTTTGGCAAAAAATTGCAATTTTTGGGACCTGTTTTGAAATTTTGACTTTGAAATTTTTTTCTTGTTATCGAATTGAGATAACAAAAAAATTTTTTTATTAGCATAATTTAGAAAATTGTAGAGATTTTCAACATATTTTTAAAAAAATTTTAGAAATTTTATTTTAAAAGTTATAGGGCAAAATCGAAAAAAAGTCAAAGCAAAAAATGAGAAATTTATTTTTTGAAGTTAAATATCTAGGAGAGAGAATTCAAAAATGTAAAAGTATTTAAAATCGGTTAATATTTGTAAAAATTATAAACCCCGATATGTTTTTCACCCTCAAGGTGTTCAACTTTGGCCCACTGTAGCGGCATCCGTGCTGCAGCTATAGACTCTATCTAACAATATTCTGAAAGCCTAACTCCTCCTCTATAGATGTTCCAAGTTTCATTTAAATCAGTTTAGTGGTTTCGAAGATCCAGACTTATTACCATTTATTTTTCTTTTTGCCCCACTGTGATCATATTAATATTTGACACAAATAAGGTTTACGCATAAGCATAAATCATATTGCCTAATTTTATGAAAACCGGTCCATAATTTCCCTGAGGGCTAGTGACCGGTTCCAGCTCCGGAACTTTATATGGAAGAAACCTATCATTACTACATGGGTTTGTCATTGGTGGTGGCTATATAGTCTTTTGGGACAGGTCATAGGACAGGTCACAGGACTGGTCCAAGACGACATATTGAGAGTCGATTAATATAATAAAAACTTGAAGAAAATGTTTACTTTTTAAACTCTTTTTTATTTATTTTTATTAAATTATATTTAATTTTATTTTATAATTTTTCGTTATTGTCGATGGAGCCACCCTGATCGAACCCACGTTCTTCTGACGCGTCTTACGTTTTATAGTCTTCAATTCTAACAACTCAGCCACAGATTGTTATTTCGCACTAGTTGCTAATTGCGCACTTAATACGACTGTTTCAGCGCACTTAATACGACTGTTACAAATCGACTCTCAACTGATATTTAGTGAATGTGGTGGTGTCACCTGGTTCTCAACTGGAACTTTGGTGATGAGTTAGGTGTCAATTGGTACTTAACCGGTACTGAAGGACCGGTCCATTAATGCAATTGCCACAAATTTTCCGCAGGGTTACCATAACTCTCACATAAAGCCCACTTTCATAAATTCATATCAGTTTTAATACAAGTATAAGTCTACAATTGGCCATAGATTTAATATAAGAGTCCTTCCCGAATTTGGGTGCACATAAAAAATAGCGCAGGGTTTAAAATGATAAGATTTGACCGATTATATCTTTTTTACTTAGTTAAATTTTATAAAATTTTAATATTTTAGAAAAATCCGAAAAAAGAAAAATACGTTTTAGATATTTTTTAGGGTTTAAGGGGTAAAAGTCGTACCTACTTTTGGTACTTTTTTAAGAGAAAATTTGCACAATTATGGGATCTTCATAAAATTAGAACACAATTTTTTGTTACATCCATGGGAGATGTTATCACAAAAGGGTAAAATGGGAAACTATATTTTATTTGAACTCATTGAGTCAATTTAGATTAAAATTGAAGGATGAATTGGTTCATTTAGTCACACAAAATAAGCTAATGGAACGTTATTTGGAACTCGAGTACAAGGACGTAAATAAGACCAATTCCAATTAAATAGCTTGATACTTTTATATAAAAAAAAGATATTTGAATCATTGGAATCATATATATAATATAATTGTTCCAGGCGGAAAATTAAACTTGCCACTTTTTTTGCCAGCTGTAAAAGCCAGCTAATATGATTTTGAGTGAATAAGAAATCAAGGAAAGTTGTACTTATTGGTTAGTCTTGTACATTTTTATATATTTTTGAGTTAGTATACGCAAAAGTGGGACTTACTGGTTTTTTCGTCCCTTTAATGATACTTTCAGTATTAAGAGTACTATAAATTTAGTGAATGAGAACAAATATAAAAGAACTTTTTGGTAATAGTTCGTTTTTCTAATGATACTTTTCGAATTTTCTATAATATTGAAAATAGAAACTTAAAATTTAGACACACGGTTTTATTTGGATAAGAATTTACAGGGGTAATCTTTGTGGTACTTTTTTATTTTTCTATAATATTAGAGGTAAAAGCATTAAGCCCAAATTACAATAGCGCGTAGTCAGCGTGTGTATGCTACCATAATCAGCTGATTATTTAGAATGCACTGTTTGTTATGGTGTTGATTACATTTGGTATTGGTGTTGATTACAGTTTGCAGTGCTGCGCTGCATTCAGATTGAGAGCGAGACAAAGAGAGTGAGCAAATAAATGAGAGGCTAAAATACACAAGTAGAACAAAACTAGATGGTGGTTGTAAATTGTGGCTGCCTACGCTGAATTGTAATTATAACGGCAGCAACATGTTGTGCTGACAGTGATCAGCTGATAATTTTTGCTGATACTGTTGCTGACTACGCGCTATTGTAATTTGGGCTTTAAATATATGTATATAAAACAGTGTTGCCACTACATGTGTAATTACACATATCGTGTGTAATATTTTTACATATGTAGCCCATGTGAAATCTATCTATTGTAGATATTGTTAATACCAAAATTGTCCAAACTTTTAAACCAAAGACATTGTCGTTGTTTCAAAAAAAGATACTTTCAAGATTTCCTTGATTTGCCGATAATGAGTTGATAATCAGTCTAGCTTATGACAAATTCAATCTCAATATAAATTTGGAGCCAGAAACATATTGGCCCAAAATTTTTAATTTATTAAAATTATTTGGGAAAAAGTATTTAATCAAAAATTATTTCAGTAATGGTTCATTTTAATTTAACATTTTTCTATTGTATCAGCAGAGAGAATTTTTAGCAATCTGACTAATTTTAAAACAGAGTAAAGAAATAAAATGTCTTCCAACAAATGAAGGAATAATTCGAAATTGAAATAATAAATTGTTAAAAAAATTTTTGAAATGTATATTTATTTATTTGTTTTCTTATACAACAAGACTAAAAGTCTTATAATTAAAGTATAGGATTAGTAAATCGTGTAGTAGTAACAAGTAAGACAATATAAACATTACATTAAATTTTAAAGATAATAATAAGAATATAAAAAAGCAAAGTGGTGTAAAAAATAAAAAAAAAACAATAGATCAAAAATTTAAATGCTTTGACTAAAGAAGGCGAAAATTGTTTTCCTAAATTGCGTTGCTCTATTTAAGAATTGGATATGCGATGGCAGTGAGTTCCAAAGACGTATAGTACAATTAATGAAAAATTGCCACTCAGACACCAGTTTCCTATGTCTTATTTGGATAATGTCGTAGTTTCTACGAGAACGGGCAAAGATAAGGCGATTAAACAAATAAGATGGCTCTTTCGTATTAATAATTTTGTGTAACAAGAATAATGATCGAATTTTCAATAGATCACTAAATTTCACTCCATAAAGTTTGCACTCATAAGGTGTAATGTGCGATGATATTCTCAGATTAAATACATATCTTAATATTGAGTTAAATGTAGATGTTAATTTACGTTTACTAGTACAGTCACAACTCGCAAACACTTCACATCCATATAATAGAGTAGGTAATAGATAGGTTTTAGCAAGTGTCATGCGTATATGTACGGGAGTCAAATAGAAAAAATTCTGCCAGCAGCATAGTTTATATGATCGGACCACGTTAAAGTCGAATTGAATAATATTCCCAGATTTTTTGCTTTATTTACAACTTCTATGCATTGGTTGTTAAGAAGAATATTGGGAATTGCAGGAAAATTAATATTTTTATGTGAAATAATTAAGCATTTCGACTTAATACTTTCGAAGCAGTGGTCCAAGAATTGATCCTTAAAAAAAAAAACTTAAAAAAAAAAATCATGTGTAATTTTTCTTCAGATGTGTAATTTAGTCATCGGTTATGTGTAATTAGTAACATTCTTGGTGGCAACACTGATATAAAATAGTAAAGATACTGAGAGAAGTATATAATTTACCTCTCCTGGGGTAAAAAGAAGCAAAGTGGTGTAATCTTTGTAACTTGATATCTTCCAATCTATAAAGTCTAGAAAAAATATTTTACGCTTTTGGTACATTTAATGGATAAAAATTGGTTAAAAACTGTATTTTGGCACTCTAAACTAATAATTAAGAAATACTATTTTTATTTAAAAGTATTAGACAAGTCTTTGGCATTTTTTGGAAATTCGAAAAATGTGTTAAAAACGTACTATTTTTGTGGCAATCTTTTGAAAACATTTATTTTTATATAAAGAAAAAGCAAATAAGTATTTTGTACCTTTTAAAACTTCAATCGTTTACGAACTAAAAAGGGGGTGAAATCCGTGGTACCTTTTTGTTGCTCTAATAATTTCGTAAACAAATAAAAATATTGAAAAACATTCTTCGCATTCTAATCTGATCATAAATTTTTGTCTTGACATTAATTTTTTATTAAAAAATATGGGATTTAATGACTTTTTCAGACTTAATATTAATTATACGTACTGGTGTGTTATTTATAGATAATTTTTCATAAAACGTTCTTTACAACTAAGGACTACGCACGAAAAAATTAGTGCATAAAATGCAGCTTATAAAAACAAAAACCAATAGGTCCATTTCTTTAAAATTTTGATTTTGTTTAAGGCTTTTTATTTAAAATTAAATTGGATTTCGTATCACTTTCTTATAATGAGAAGCAATATTTTCTGTCGGTACTCATTTGTGTAAATTTCTCTGTTAAAAGTGTCATCTGTTATGAATAAAGTGCTTTTCTTCCCACATGTACAAATGTCTTGCCTGACCAATTCGAGAATTTCGATTTCCTATGCGATATTCATCTATTACACAGAATAAATTATTATGGTCTTTTTTTCAATGTACATAGTTGCTTCATTTTCTATCGAAATTTAATAATAACTATACTTTTATATCCTTTATACATTTTTAATTAATCCAATCAACTACTTGATTGATTTAATTAATTTATTAATGGGGAATTTTTTTCTGTTTTGTATTTTTTACAGTTTTTAGTAATTGATATAATATTTTTGGTGAGAGGTGCAAATTTAAACAAGTTTATAATTGAATGAATTATTTTCATATATATTTGTTAATTGGAGACTTTTTTCTGTGTTACATTTCCTATAAAAAATTTTTTTCCATACAAATTGGATTTTATTTCATTATGAAAAAATACCCAGTGAGTTGGAACTTTAATTAACTACCAAATGAAATAACTTCTGACGAAAATTTATTGTGAGTTAATTCATTTTGTTTGGACTTTTTTCAATTTTATTGGGCTCAGCCAAAAGGATTTCCCTTCTTTGGGCTTTGAAACCACTGGCTTTGCTAATGTAAAAATTTTCTCATAGCCGGCTTTCAGCCTGGCTGAAGGTTTACTTCTTTGAGGTATTTAAAACCCCGGTTTCGCTAAGTAACAATTTAAACCGGTTATGCAGAAAAACTTCACTTAGGGATCCATTGTTTTAAATACTACAAAGGTGTATGCCCTTTCGTACGACCGAAAGCCGACTATTTAGAAAAACTTTACTTAACAAAAGGGCTTTATGCTCTGTGGTATTTAAAACACCATCTTCGCTAAGTGCTGCTTCTTTCAACTCCGAAACTACAACTTACTAGTAATTTTATTTAATAACTTTTACAATTGGGGCTTTTTTCATTTGCTTTGAAACTAAGTATTTCATTAGGAGTAATTTCATAAAATTTGGTATTTATTTTTTTTATGATAAACTCCCAAATGTTAGGAATTATTTGTCTCTTTGGAAGTTATTCAAATTTTTGGTTTGAGAGTTACTTAATTTTTGTTAGGACTAATTTCATTGCGAATTACATATTTCATTTGCGAGTTATTGTATCAGCAGCATTCATATTTGTGAACAAGCAGCGTTGTCAACTTTTTTGAACCAAAACGCGCCGTTCATCATTAAAAAAAAGCACTAAAAAGCGCTAAATTATAATTAAATAAAATTTGTTTTAATTTATTAGTTAAATATGTATTATTTTTTAAACGGAAAACAACTTATTACGTATATATTTGCTATTTTAAGTTCATGTGGAAATATTTAGTAGTTTTATGCAATTTTGAACATTAACATTTTATTAAATAAATATTTAAGGTACAAAGAAAGGTATACATTTAATAATAACTTTAAGTTTAAAGATCTTACATTAATAAATATTTAACATATTTAAATATGAAGGTCTTAGGTCCGGCATTTTATTACTAATTTAGTTGCCAAATCCTAAGTTTTAAAAATAGTTTATGTTTTAAAACTTGTTTTTTTAATCACTTAAGCATTTCCTAAGTATAGAAATTGTCTGAACTCTTAAAAATATTTTATGAAAATAAATAAAAATAAATAGAAATCAAACTTTTGGTAATTTTACAGGAAAAGGAAAAAACTAAATAAAACCTAAGAAATTTTAGATACAAACAAAGTTATTATGCAGTTTTAATTCAAAACAAGTGCGAAATTTTTATTTTTATTTCTGGATTTTTCTAATCCTTAGAAAGTTATCTCATATAAAAGGTTGCAGGATTGTTTTAAGATATTGGAAATCGTTAAACTTTTTTAAATAAAGCTATTTTATCTTTATAAATATAATCCGGGTAGATATATATTATATTAGTTTTTAAATAAATTATTCCAAATGACTCATATCCTAAGGTTCGAATGTTTATAATGGGTGATGAACATGGCTTTCCTAGTTGCCTTGAAGGCTTAATATAAAGACCATTTTCATTCGATTTTATTGATTTTCATTTTGGTTCTATTTGGCTTTGTTTGGAACATTTTTTGTCTTTCGAACATTATTTGAGTCACAATTTTCTTTTGCACAGTTCTTTCTATAAAACAAATTTAAAATAAGAATTTTTCAACACAAGAATAATCAGTATTTTAATATGCGAATGTTTCACAGAAATTATTTTCATTATAAATTCTAGAAAATTTCTTAAAAAACATGAGAATAATAAATCAAACTTCAAGTGAGTTGTGCTTTCTCTTTCAAAATATATTTGAAATAAGTTAGGGCTTTTTTCTAAATGTTTATAAATTCATTATTTTGCAGTCATATCGCACTAAATTTTTTTAAGACATGTTTTTTGAAAAAAAAAAAAAAAAATAAATAAATAAATAAAATCTGTATTTTCCTTCTTTTTTATATTTTGCATCAAAACAACAAAGTCTACTTATTTGTCTTTAAAATTCAGAAAAATATACTAATAACTACTTCTGCGTAGGTGAAAAATTAAGAAAACATGATTAAAATCTGCAACTAAAACTAACCGAACACAAAACGCTCGAATTTAGCGCCTTTTTAAGAAAAAGCGCTAATGTAATAAAATGCGACTTTTGGGTTGCTGAAAAGCGCTGAATTGGCAACACTGTGAACAAGGCTTATTTACTATTAGATTAGACCAAGGTAGATTAAGAAGGTAACGACAACTCTACAACAACTACAACACCAAAAAAAACACCATGTATTTTGTTTTTGCATTGACATTTCTTATGTCAACTTTAATTTTGTCATTTCTCATGTTTATTTACAAAAAACAAAAACAATTTATTTAGTAAAAAGAGAGGAGGAAGACGCAATAAGACAAAAGTAAGCAAAAAATGTAAACATAAACAAAAATTTGACACCTCAAATTACAAAACACAGGTAGCCATATTGATTTCAAAAAGAAAAAAATTCTCAGCTGTTTTAATGTCGTTACCTTCTTAATCTACCTTGGGTTAGACCAAAGAATATACATATTCTTTGGTTAGACTCTAATCTGCTAACGGCAAAATAGTGCACACGGGAAAATTATCTCTTAATTTTGTCACATCTATATGCTCTTAATGTGAAAAGAGAATAATTATTTATTAATTTTATATATTTTGAATACTTTTTTAAGCAAATTGTTGTAATATTCAATTATAGTTTTTATTTCAGACCATAAATTGTTTAAAAGTAAAAAATATTATTAAATTATAAGTTTAAAAATTGTTTCCGTGCAAAATCTAAGAGCACGGAAACAAGAGCATATAAAACATAAAATTTAAGAGCGCCGTTTCCTGTTCTGAAGCTTTTTTTATGTGTTCTGATGAAAGATACAGAGAAATTTCCATTTCACATTTCCTCCAGAGATGTAGAGATTTTTCTTAAAATTCATAATATAAGCGATATGTTCTTAAATTTATTCCTACTGACTATTTAAAAAGTTTCTTTTTTTTATTTTTTTTTTTTTTTTTTTGACAGTTAAAATACAAATCAAAACATCAGCTATAAACTAACAAAACAAAATTAAATGAATTATTTAGCAATTAAACATTAAACTTCGTATAAGAGAAAAAACAAAACAAACATCCACCTAAACCCAGACCTACCACAATACTTAATCAATAAAACAAAAAAAAAAAAAAAAAAAAAACTCTAGTTCTGACTGAAATAAAAAAACCCAAATATTTGTTAGTGGCTGGTTTGTTTTCATTATTATTCTTATTTTTTGTTTGGGGGTTTATTGTTGATGGTGGGTGACATAAGATTTTGACATTTGATTAAATGCTGTCAATTTTGACACTGTTTTCTTTTAATTGTCAACATCAGTTAACTGCAAAAGTTTAAGTTTCTTGTTTGCGAATGATTTTTATTTATTTTTTTATTTTATTTTATAAGTTTTTGAAAATTCAATGAATTTGTTAAATTTATTCCTTTTTTGTGGCTTAAAAGTTGGTAGCTATTTAGCTGCCATTGTATCAAGTGTTAATTTTATTCAGTAAATAATGTATGTATATGTGTGTGTGTGAGAGAATTTAGGTTAAGTACTGTCACCATGACAGTTGACAATTGTAAACTAAGTTTAATTTTAACATCACCAGCCACAACTACTTTATATTAAATGCTTGTTATTTCGTTATATGATTTTTAGTTTAAAACATGCTAAAAGTATTTTTATTTGATTTTTTTTTTTTTTAATTTTGGTGAATTAACTTTACAATCACGTAGTTTTATTTTTTTGTTTATCTTGATGTGAGTAAACAGTTTTTTTTTTCAAAAACATTTGTTGTTTTTTTTAACATAAACTCAAATTTTAACGCCCACCTGAATAACAGCAAAAAATCTTAAAAAAAAAAACTGCATAAAGATGAAAAAAAGGTTCTGCAGCTGTTTTGACACGATTACGCTTCAAACACCATGTCATGTTTGATAGATGCATTTTTGACATCATGGTTTTTTAGTTATTTAAAATTTTACTCACTACAACACCAGTAGAGAGGGTATAATAATATTTGTATACAAATGATTGAACCTTAAACAATTTTTAAAGCCAAAAATTTATTTGGACTCTGAATATTTTTAAAATTTAATTAGAAATGTTTATTAATAGTAAATATGTTTGACCTAGATTAACTTTAACAATTTTTAAAGCCAAAAATTTATTTGGACTCTGAATATTTTTAAAATTTAATTAGAAATGTTTATTAATAGTAAATATGTTTGACCTAGATTAACTTTTATTGTTTCCTGTATACATTGTTCTTACATTTTTGGAAATAAAATCTAAACAATAATTAATACCTGATCCGTAATTACTCTTTATTTGTTTGGTTTTCCTTTGACTATGATATTAATATTTTTATTGAAAGTCCCTATTTATGCTAATTTTGGTGAACACGAACATATAGCCATTTATATTTCGAAGTTTATATAGTCATACAATTGTTTTTAAGAAAAGTTCACATTAGACAAATATTTGACACGAAATATATAGAGTTGAATTTTTATTCACATTAAGGGAATTTATTTGACGTTTTTTGTTTGATGAAACAGTTATCATATATCGTACAATATGAGAAGGGAAAAAAATATGTTAAGCTTGTTAAGATTAGATACTAATTATTTACTAGAAATTATTTGATTAACAAAAATTTTTTTTTTTTTTTGTTTAGTTTTTTTTTTTTTTGGATTTGTAAAAATTTTTCAAAGAATTTCGGAATGTGTGGATAACAAAGTCAATTTGGTAAAGTTTTCAATTATTATAATGTGAAAATGCTGTTTATTTTAGACAAATATTTACAAAATTTACTATAAAATAAAATATATAGATAATAAATGAAAAATGCTAACTATTATCAATTGTAAAATACATTAATAAAACTTACTTTAAAAATACATAAATATATTTTTAATTTTCTGTAAATAATTTATGTTTATACAAAACAACAACCCTGTTTCCTCTTTACATCATTTACAAAACAGACATGTCTTCACAGAACTACACTTTTAGCTATATAAAAAACATAACAATCACTATTAAGGTTTTAATAAAAAATATTAATATAATAAAAGTTTTTATTTTAATCGATAAAATTTAAATTTCTTTTTCATTGATTTAAAGTTTAATTACAATAAAACAACAACCTTTTCAAGCAATCCTCCGCATTGGCTTTGCCTCTGTTTGATTTCACATTTCTTTTGTAAGATCAAACACAAAATCGCCCAAAATAATGGCAAATATTTAAAAATCTTGTTTTCAGACAATGTTCACACTTGCCATATTTTTGACTTATGGAAAATATTTTAGTTTGACAAAAATCATCAGTTTTCTTGTTTAATCCGTAAAAATAATTGGTGTTCACATTAGAGATATGAAACCTTTGCAAAAATCGTCAATTATTAGCCTAATGTCAACATAGCTTTACATCAAAAGTGGCCATGTTATTTACATATACATATATGTATAAGTTTGTCATTCCATTTGTAATGTTTACAAGAATCTTCTTACATATCTCCCTTAAATGTAAATAACGCTTCGGTTAAGAGAAAAATCTAACAGTTTTTTTTTTTTTTTTTTTTTTTAATGGACTTTATTTTAAGGAATTTATGGCCGTTAAAGTGATTTTCGGAAGAGGGGTTTTTATGGATGCTATGGTCAATTATGAACCGATCTTCATGAAATTTAACATAAAGCTTTGTACATATATGAATCTTACATGGGGACTAGGTGAAATAATGAACCCATCATAACCAATTTAAATAAGCTTCGTCCTTCGACTTTAAGAGATATGAGTACCAAATTTGAACCTGTAGTTTGATTACGGTCGCCTCCGAACAGTGGCAATGTCCAGTTGTAAGGAGTGAGATCGAAAAATTCTTAACATACATAATATTCAATAACTTGGAAACGGTTGATCTTAGAGTTTTCATTATTTGTTTAATCATTTGATAATTTAGCACAGATCACAGAAATATATAATTTTTATATATTTATAAAATTGTGGACCATTTTTAAAAACCCTTTCTTTGGAGATTTGATAGTTGCTTCAGTCACTTTTTTGGAACAGTGTGCACATCTTCTGTTAAAATCTTTGGTATTTTGGGACAGCTTTTTTGTGCTCTTGAATTCACTTTTCACAAAAGCTCAATATCTCTCCACTATTCTAAGCTATGGACAATTTTGAAAATTGACCTCTCTTGGTACTAAAACTATGTTATTGATTTGGTACCACTCCAGAGCTTTCTTACCGTAGTGACATGATACCAAATGGGTCCAAAAATATGTGGACACGTTGTGCTTTCTTAAGAAAAGAAGAAGTTTTTTTTGCAAATATTCCTTTATGCATATTTTGGTATTTATAGATCCGAATGTATCAAATGACTTTCCTGTTTTGCCGCAACTGCAAAAAGCTTGTCATACCATGAATTTTGTAAGAAATTTTTACTGCTTTTGGGTCTTAAACTTATCTCCAACATTGCTTCGAGCATTAGCAATAAAAATTTTTGAGACACAAGCTGCGAAGATTCTGACAGCACCTACGTTTTTTCGTCAATTATACAGCTTGAGTATTTTTGTATGAAATTTGGTTTTAAATTCCGAGTCCTATTTTTGGCTTTTTTTTGCAGAATTCCAGTTTAGAATTTTTTGAACTTTATATGTTATCAACTTTCCCATTAGCTTTAAATTTTCGCATCAAATAGTCGAAGCACTGAGAAAACTAAGCTGATTTTCTACCAGTGTTTGGAATTCCTTTCAATATGCCTTAAATTTTCTGGCCTTCCCAATATCATGTGGTCCTTTTTTCTTACTGAACTAGGTTTCACATCAATAGTCAAATTCTCCTGATACTGTTTAATAACATTAGAAACGGTTTTACGAACGACATTTAATTCTGTGGCCAATTATTTGTAAGACCTATTAGGATTTTTTGAAATTTTTTAATAACTTGTAGGACGTAAATCTTTTTCGTCACTTATTTTGATGAAAATAAGGACAAATTAACATTGTTGTTATTAAAAATAATAACTGAAGTATATTTCCAGGATAACTAGATCAAAAAAAAATTTTTAATATTGATTCCAAAAAAAGTTATGAGGCAAAATGTGTGTTAAGATTTTTTCGATCTCACTCCTTATTTATACCCGTCTACAGCAAAGGGCTCTGTTGTATGATGTCCTGTTTTAATCCCCATTTTTAATATTCTTTTTTTTATAGGTGGAATATTAACTTAGAACAGGTCCCCATGGACCTAACTGAAACCGTAATAGGGTCATATGAACCTTTTACTTTTATGGAAACAATAATGGTTTTTAATCGAATGACGTACTCATACCAACCTATGAAGAAGATGCATTGCCAGCCTACTACATCTGGTATAGCCAGAAAAGAACAGACGGAAACCAAAGCTGACAGACATAAACTTTGTGGCGCTGCACACAAACACCTCAAACTTTACCTTGAGCCTGTGATGCCAGATATAATTTAGGAAAATCCTTTGGTTCTGTATAAAAAATCCTTTTTATTTCATCTTTTCAAAAAAATGTTTCGCTCCTTCTTAAAATCTTTAAGAGCCTGTGATGCCAGATATAATTTAGGAAAATCCTTCGGTTCTGTATAAAAAATCCTTTTTATTTCATCTTTTCAAAAAAAAGTTTCGCTCCTTCTTAAAATCGCTATTTTTAAATAATAAAATTAACAAAAAGGTAATTTTTGTGTGTAATTTGATAAAAACTACAAATAATTTAAACGACAATAGTAGAAACTCAAAGAAATATTTTTAAACGCAAAAAAAAAAAAAAATCTAACGTCAATATTTAATTAAATAATCCATTCAGCAAATTGGGGTAACCCTAACGTTTTAAAGATTCCCTTTATTCTGACAAAAATTAAAATTCCCTCCCTTTCTTTTAAGACTTTGTAAAAATTCTTAAGATAAACGATATTTAATATTTTCTTCTCTTGGGGGTACCGTTTCCCATGGTCCTACCCATCACATTTTTATTCTAAATTATGGAGACTATTGGGAAAATCATTTCTACAAAATGTTATTTCTACTAAAAGTTAAGATATACACTAGTGGAAAAAATAATAGAAACAAACATTTTTATTTATATAAATTACAATTTTTCAGTAAAGAAACGCGTGACCTGGTTCATGCATGTTTCAAATTAACAGTAAATAAGAGTTCTTAATTTTCCAACTCGCATTTCTTCCATTTTTAACTCTGTCCACTGTTATTCCTACATTTCCTTGGAAAAAATAATAGAAACAAATGTAATTATACTGGGATATATGCTTAGGGTCTTTGTGCTGCGAAAATTTCCGTATTTTCGTTACTTTATCTTTTGAAAATAGATGAATTTGGAAGGAAAATATTTGAACATAAATGTGAAAGGTAGAAAATTCCAATATTGTTGAAAAAAATCGCCTGGACATTGCCCACACTTAAAAATAATTTAAGGTCGGATGAATCCAAAATAAATTTGTTTAGTATTGACAACTGTGCTACAGATTAACGCGGGTACCTGCCATGACGGCCTTACCCCACGGTGGTCTTAGCACCGGGTTAGTATAATGCGCCGACCAGCGCCCCCATATGATGTTACACATACAGGTTGAAACTAAATAATTCGCTTTTTGGCCGCATTATTCCACCTTGCTTAGGTGTGGAGCTATCCAGGACTCCTGTCACACTTGTGACTAAGTTACTGCACAGCAGACAACACAATTGAAACCATAAGCCACTACGTGACCCCCTAGCAAGACAACTCACCAACAACTAACCAAGAACCAAAGACCACTGCAAATAGTCGTTGGTCCTTGGGGCAGCTGGTTCCCGTAGCACCTACTTTTAGGTCCTAGGTAAGACCTTCGAGCTTGCCCTTTACAGTTTCAAAACCCGGTTAATCATGGTGGTGAAACTACAAGGTTCCAAAATATTGAATTTATGGGAAAAAATCTATGAAATCTATCGATATACAAAGCACGAAAATGTTTAAATTTGCGATAGAAACAATGTCAATAATGCGGGAATTTATACAAGACAATGACCCTAAGCATCGATCCCATCCTTTGGAAAACATCCTTGGTTGAAAAAAAAGTGAAGATGGCAAGAAATAACCAGTGATTTGAATCATATAAAAATTTTATGGTCTGATTTATTCGGTATTTTTTTACCCACAAAATAGACAGTCACGGCGGGAAATTACCAAGGGAGGGTGATATTCTATATCCCTGGAATTTGCTACAAATTTATGGATTCTATGGGTCCAAGATGTGTTAAAGTGGTGCGAAATGAGGTTAGTTCTACCTTATATAAAACTAAATTTTATGTTATTACAAAGTTAATCTGTACTGAGAAAACTTCCAAACATACACAGAAAAAAGTAGAAATTAACTTCAATTACGAAATTGCTTATATTAATTAATTATACCCTACACCACCATAGGTGGTTGGGGTATTATGCGTTTGTGCTGATGTTTGTAACGCATAGAAAAACCATCAGACCACCACCTTAAAGTATACCTTTCGACTCAGAATCACTTCCTGAGTCGATTTAACGATGTCCGTCCGTCCGTCTGTCTGTCCATGTAAACCTTGTAATCAAAGTACAGGTCGCAATTTTGAAGATAATTCGATGAAATTTAGCACACGATCTTCTATTAGGTCAAGGACGAATCCTATTGAAACTGGTTATGATCGGTCCATTATTTCACCATACAAATGTCCTCCCGGAAAAGGGTTTAACGATCATAAATCCTTTAAATATAGCAATATTTATTTTACCATAGCTCCCATTTAAACCCCTCATCCGAAAATCACTTTAAAGGCATAAATCCCACTAAAATGTTAGTATCAATTTAATATTCGACAAAAATGAGTTTTATATAAATGTAAACGATAGCGCCAAATTTTACGAAGATCGGTCCCTAATTTAGCATAGCTCCCATATAAGGAATTTTTTTCGGGAGTCACCCAAAAATTAATAAATTTATATAAATGTTAGTATCGACGTTATATTCTGTATTCGAATGCTTTATTTTACACTTAACGAAAATATCAGTCCAAAATTTAATCCAAGTATAATAAAAGATTCCTGCCCTAATTTTAATGTAAACAATGGTGTAGGGTATCATATGGTCGGGCTTGACCGACTATATCTTCCTCTCTCGTTTTTAATTGATTTTGCTCCAATCATCAAAATTATAATAATAATAATAATAATAATAATAACTAAAATAATTGATTATATTTTAAATTATTTTTCTTATATACACGCAGAGAAAAAACATGGTTACAGCATGATCACCACAACTATTCAATGATTATATAGCCGTTTTTCATTGATTTAAATATACTGTGTTCATGATAGCAACGTTTATGATTCTGTTTAATCATTTAATGATTACCCACAATCAAAATTTTAATATGGTTCACTGAATTATAATCATATTTATGAATAAATCCAATCATTTAGTCAATTCCACAACAATTTAGTTAATTCATTTCATTCATTTCATTTTACAAATTTGGTTAATTCTACAACCATTAAGCCATTAACTTTTAATGCTTTTTGAATACACATTTTTGTGTATCAGTCCAGTAGTTATAATTCTCATTTAGTTTATATATGAACAGATATAAATTGACAAGTTTTGTTTTTATTCAGTATGATGAATGTACCACATATCGTGGTACAAATGAATATAAATATGAAAATATCGGATTATATATATGATAAAATGGAATTATACTTATGATGGAATTAGTACATATATATGATAGAATGGAATAATATATATGATAAAATGGAATTATATATATGATGAAATTAGTTTATATATATAATAACATGGAATTATTAAATGATAAAAACATGATGAAATTGAAAGCAATACTTAAGAAAAGGTTATAAAACTTACTAAAAGTTATTAATAAGGTTATGAACCTTACTAATAAATTATAAATTGGAATCATAATAATGATGACGTACAAATTGTAACCTGGAATCATATATTACAATCATAGTATGTTACTCTTAGTTTATGGTTACAGGAACCATATTTTTTCTTTGCGTGTAGATACAATGAGTATAAACTTATTGGAAATTGACTTAAATTTATTTTATTTCTGTATTTTTATAGACAAAAATCTTTCATTTTTCTTTTTATTTTATTAACAGGTGTCAATTTATTTAAAAACAAAATTGTAAACCAATTAGAAAATTAATTATATTAATAAATAATATAATTAAATTCCAATATAACGTTAGTTAATAATTTTATAATATTTTGAAATATTTTTTTCTGTGTAGAAAATGATTAGTATAATTACTTATGTTTCTATTATTTTTTCCAAGGAAATTAAATACCTTTATCCCTTAAGCTCAAATAACAGTGAACAGAGTTAAAAAAGGGAAGAAATGCGAGTTGAAAAATCGAGAACCCTTATTTACTGTTAATTTAAAACATTAATGAACCATATGACACATTGTTTTACTGAGAAAAAATTTTTGTTACTATTAATTTTTCCAACACAAAAAACGTAGGTACATTTAATACTTCCGTTATATGGGGGTACCATTTCCCATTTCCCAGAAAACGGACTGTTCTGTTACCCCTTTCGAGACAAAACTCAATTCTTATTCTTGGACAAAATATTCTAGACGTTCAATCGCTGGAATATAATATTTAGATCAATTTGCAATTTTTTTAAAACACTTTTTCCGTATTCAACTTATTGATACGCATTATTTGTCAAAATATCAAATCTCGGGAAACTCTAATGCACATAGATAAGATAAAAGCACCTGACAAATTAACAGACTACATTTGGAACAAAATGCAAAGTAAACAGAAACTGAATCTGCCTTTTTCTCAGGTTTACAATAATCAAAAGATTCCAGTCTTCATTTTAAAATAACTTCTTATATTTAATTAATTTATGCAATATACAATTCCATTAATATTTTTTTGTAATATTAATAAAAAATTATAATTAAAAGTCTCATGTTAAATTACATATGATCCAATGAATTAATGCTGTCAATCAAATGCGACAAATTTAAATCCGTTATAAATTAACGGTATATATTTTCATTTTATTTTTTTAATTTTATAGTAAACCTCAAATTATAAAATAATGCGAAAAAAACTAATTAACAAATTTTTGACTTTTAATAAATATAAAATTAAAAATATCAACAATCACAAAAAGATAAAAGATTGTTGACCACAACAAGAAGTATGAAAAGTATCTTCTAAACACCATAGATAAATTAAAAAATCAACAACAATTATAGGATTACGAATTCAATACGTCATCAGCCAAAAAACATAAAAAGATTTTGCATGTCAAATCCGCAAACAAGCACTGACTAACAAACATACCCTCACTAAAAACAAAAATATGGCACAAATAAAACCAACTACAAAAACAAAGAAAAAAAAACACAGTTATAAAAGCTGATTAAAAATACGACACGATTTCATATTGAAAAAAAAAAAAAAAAAAAAAATACCACAAATAAACAAGACTCGTCTTAAACTTTAAGATGGTGTTGATAAGTTGATAAACAACAAAAATCCTCTACACCCCCCTTTACTTTTAACAAAACTCTTTTACTGTATATTTTTCTGGTGTTCCACTTCCCTGCCATATGGTCTAGATATTGTTGTTGTTGTAATGAGTTGCCTAACAACACTCATTTAATATTATAACGGTATCATGAGTTTTGTTGTGCTTTTTGAAACCGGAACTTAAAAGACCAAAATCCAAACAAAAATAGAGAAAAAGAAGTCTGCATAACAGTAGCCATCTTTGTTATGATTTGTTATATTATTATTATTTTTTTTCTTTCCTCTTCCCATTTACCATATTGATGCTAACGATGACTTCAGTGTTGATGATTTAACTTCTCTAACCACTTTTAATTTGAAAATAAAAAGAGAAATTTCTCTTTTTTTTTTTTTTTTTTGTATTATTTTGTGGGTTTTCCGCACTGCCTGTCTCACAGTAATCATCTTTAATTTAGTATTTCAATTTCAAGTTTATCTTATTTTTTTATAAAAGAAACTATCTCTGATCATTTTTTTTATAATGTTGTTGCTGTTTTTGGTATTTTATTTACTCCAAAAACCGAGAAATAAAAGAAAAAAGTAATCAAAATAAAATTGAAGAAATAATTTCAAAGTCTTTGTCTTGACCTTGGACTTACAAACCAACTTTACATGAAAAAAGAAAGACTTGCTTTGTTCACCCAAAAACACAAGAGGGGCTTCAGGAGAAAGCATTCACTCACTCATTCATTCACTTAATCAGCCAGTTAGCTTTACAAGCAGCTAACAATGCAGGATTTTAAAATAATGAAAACTTTAGATGAGAATATAAAACTGATTGAAATAAAAAAAAATAAGTTTTAAATTCTTACCCACATAGGACAATATATCTTTAATTTCATGTGTTTAGAACATAAACTCATAAAATTACCATTAGCAGATCAAAAAAGTATCACAAAATCCCCTCCTGTGAATTCCCACTCACTTAGGTTTAATATAATAAAAACAAGAGCGAATGTTATATTCGGCTCGGCCGAATCTATATACCCACCATCAACTTTTTCAAATCTTACGTTATATGGGAGGTGGGCGGTAAATTGGACGGAACACGCCCAGTTTTTGTTTCCGAGTTTACATTGGTCCTTGAACTATTTGAACACAATTTCGTTGAAGTTTCACCTTATATGGGATATTTTGGTTTCCAAGTTTATATTGACCCTCAAATTATTTCTATATTTGTTTAAGAGATATCAGCAGAAAAGAATGAAACGGACACCCTGTGTTTCTAGTTTTTAGACCATAAGTTTTTGGTTTATTAACCGATTTTGCCCATTTTCAATACCAAACAAACTTTATATAAGAGCTCTATCCTGCTTTCAACAGACAGACGGACGGACATAGCTAGATCGACTCAGAATCTAACCAGGACCCAGAAAATATATACTTTGTGGGGTCCTAAATGATTCCTTCGACATGTTGCACACGAAATGACAAAATCAATATACCCTCCATCTTTTCGATGGTGGTTATAAAAATCCATTATTTAAAAAAAAAAAAAAAAATTTTTCCTATTTAATCTTCTTTTTGGTACTTTTTATTCCCCCTAAATGCAACAAATATTGTATTCCAATGAATTTCTAAATTGTACTGGGGTCTAATGTATTACATATATCTGTAAAAAAATAAAAAATTGTGAAAAAGTACCAGTCAGGTATGATTTTTACCCCTTAAACGAATTTCCAAAAAGTTCCAAACTTATAATCGCCAATTTTCGATAATATACTAATTTGATGTATATTTTATTTCTATTCCTATTGGATTTGGATATTGGACCTATCTATCTTAGGTTGCCAAAAAAAAGTACCAAATTACAGTTTTTACCCGTTTTCTCCCTAAAAGAGCTAAATTTCAAAAAAGTACCAAACACTTATCCGATTATATTTTAAATGAATAACGATAACTATTTAACTTTTTTGTATCTCTATTAGTTTAGGAGATATAATGTTACAGATTTTACCCTTTTTTACCCCCTAAATTTCCAAAAATCATACCTTAGTAGATCTGTTCGTTAAGTGACCAATCTACAGTTCATACAATTATGTCCTAAAATCATAATAAATCTTCTTAAAATGCATATTTAGTTCAAATTAAAAAATTTAGATTTAAAAAAAAAAATACTGATTTATAGCTTTTGTCCCAAAATTTTTAATACTTTTGAATAAAAAAATTGTTAAATATTTGTATAAGTTTTGAACATTTTATTTACAAAATTCCTAACATTTTGCAATTATTTTTTAAAATGTTTGCTCCTATTTTCGACATTAATAATTTTTGTCAAAAATAAAAAAAAGAATCATACTTTTAACAAAAATTCTGTCTCAAAATTTTAAACATTTTTGTATACTTGATAAACTTTTTTTGTTCTAAAGAATTTTGCTTTCATATTGTTTAAGTTTTTATCCATAAAATTATGTCCCAAAATCATTATAAATCTTCCTTTAAGTTTTAAAATACGTATTTCGTTCAAATTAAAAAATATAGATTTAAAAAAATAAAAAAATTATTGTTAAAACTTTTTTTATTTTATTTTTTATTTTAAAACTTTTGTCTCAAAATTCTGAATACTTTTAAACAAAAAATTGTAAATATTTGTATAACAAAGTTTTGAACATTTTGGAATTGTTTTTGAAAATTTTTACTCCAATTCATTATTTAAAAGATTTTAGTCTTATTTTATAACAAAATTCTGACAATGTTCGTAACAAATTTTGAAAATTGTTGTCTTAAATAAATATTATTATATTTTTAATTTAAAAAAATATAATTTCATAATCCAAATATTTTGTATTAAATTTAAAAGAAAAATATATTTTTAGCTATTGCCGCAAAAACATTTTTGTCACAAAATTTGTAAAACTGTTTTCACAAAAATTTTAAAAATGTTTTTAAGGTTTGAATTAAACAAAAATCTTAAACGATTTTAAAAAATTACGGTTCCCAATTATTATTATTATTATTTTTTTTTTGCCTAAATTCTGAAAATTTTTATCCCAAAATTTGACATATTTTTATTCAAAAATTTTAATATATTTTAAAATATTTTTTTTCTATTGTAAAAATTTTGTTAATGCTATTTGTCCCAAAAACATTTTTGTCATAAAATGTTGAAAATGTTATACTGAAAGTTTTTATTCTTTAATTTTTAAAATTGTACTTAAATTTTGATACATTTTTTATTTTGTTTTAAAGATTTTCTTAAATTTTTTAAACACTTCTGTCTCAAATATTTAATTATTTCTTTAAATTTTATACTAATTTTTGGGAAACTTTTGTTTAAAAACTATTAGTTACAAAAATATTTTTGTTACTAAATTTTTAAATTTATTCTCCCAAATTAGAAGAATGTTACATAATTTTTAAAAATGCTTGTCCTAAAATTAAATTCTTTTTTTTTCTAAAGCTTTTTCTTCAAAATTCTGAACATTTTTTTTTCCAAAATTGTTTAACTTTTTGTCTTAAATTCTAAATTATTTTATTTTATTTTTTTTATTTGAAATTTTTCTATTGGAATTCTTCAAATTTAGCTTTAAATGCTTTTGTCCCAAAATTCTTACAAGAATGGAGATTTATTAATTTAATTATTAAAATTAAAAAATGGATGCTGACAAAGATCGTAGCGGATCAGATCCTGCTAGTGTCTAATAAATCTTTTTCTGTATTCTAGAAACATTATTACAATAATGAACTTGAGCCTGAATAAAAATACAACAATTATTAATTAATTCATAAAAAAGTTCGAAAAATATTCATCATTTACAAAAATTAAAAAAATAATAATAATAATTACAAAAATTATTGTCAAAAAATTCTGAAATTTTTTTCCATAATTTTTAATACTGTGTTATTTTTTATAATTATTATTTATTTATAATTATTTTCTTTTACTTTGAATGACTTACTTTATTTTTTATCAAATATTAAGAATTATATAATTTAATTTTTGTCACAAAATGTTTAAAAGTTTTTGTTCAAAATTCTTTTTTATTTTTTTAATTATTATTGTTTATTTTGTTTTCGTACTAAATTATTTTTTTCGTAATTATGAACACTTTTGTTTTAAAATTTTAAAAATGATTGCCTAAAATCTAAAAAACGTTGTTTTAAAACTTTGAAAACTGTGTAATAAGTTTTGAAAATTTTGCAATAAATTTTGAAAATTCTACTCTAAAATTTTAAAAATGATCTATAACTTTTAAAATTGATAAAATTTGTTCTTAAATTGTGTGATTTCTTTTTTTTATATTATTATTTGTGTCTCAAAATTCCGAATATATGTTATAAATTTTTAATATTTTGTATTAAATTTTAAAAAATTATCTCCTTAAAGCTTTAGTCCCCAAAATGTATTTCTCACAAAATTATGAAAATCCTCACAAAATTATAAAATTATGAAAAATTATGAAAACTTTTTAAAATTCTTGTCCTAAAAATCTGAAAACTTTTGTCCAAATTCTAAAAATTTATGCCTTTTAATATGAAAACAAATATTCTGTTCGAATTTTAAAAATTTTGTATTTAATTTATAAAAATTATTTAAATACTAAAAAAATTTATATAAAAAAGTTTTAATTAGTAAACTTTTTGAATCAATTAAAATATTAATGAAATTTGCAACTATTACGAAAATGTTAAAATAAATTAATAAAATTGTGTAAAATTTAAGAAAACCATAAGCTTTATTTTGTCAATGAAACTTTTAATTGAATCAATTAATTAATAATTTTCTTAGTAAATAAAATTAAAATGAATTAGTTACATGAAATCTTAAAATTTCTGAATAAATATTGGTTTTGAAATAAAATTGTTTATTTGAAATTTGGAAATTTTGTATTAAATTTATAAAAATATTATTTACAGATTTTTCCAAAAAAAAAAAAAAAAATAAATAAATAAATAAATATTAATAATAATTGTTTCAATTAGTAAAAAATTTAAATCAATTAAAAATTAATTTAATTTGCAAATATTATTGAAACTATGAAATTACATAATAAAATTTATAAAAATATAAGAAATCTAATATGTATTTTGTTCAATTAAAGTATTAATTGAATCCATCTGTTAATTAACAAAATTATTTAATACATAAAATTAAAAGGGCTAAGTAGCGCACGCTTGATCGATTACACTCTATTTAATCGATTTTTTTTTAATTAAAAATTAAACATTTAACTCTTTTCAATCTCTGACTGTCTGCGAAGCATAAAATACGACTTAAAAAAAAAAAAAACAAAACAACCCACTTTTACTTTCATTGCAAATTACGTTGTTTTCATTTTGCCAATTATGTCAGTTGCTCTAACTGGCTGTGTCTATGTCTGTTGCTATGCTGAGCTATTTAGCATTTACTATTTTTTACTATTTTCTTTTTGCCGCATAATTTTTTCAAAACAAAAAAATAAAACATAATTTTTGCGCGCTTTAAAAAATTTCCCATGATTGCCGGCAAACAT
>OX596077.1:111315038-111552538 GCA_951394005.1 Protophormia terraenovae | reverse complement strand
CTCAAACGATCGATAATATGCCAAAATCAAATAAAAATAAATCTTATATGAGATCAAGATTAATCGAAAAGCGTAAAAACGTTTTAATTTACGCTACCAGACTTTTTGGCAACAAGTACAAAAACATGCTCATGATAATGATGATATCGAAGATGATGATGGTGCAAAAAATAATAAAAAAAAAAAAAATCAACTAAAAAATAAACGCAAAACAATTGAATTATTTGTTGTTGCTATTTTTGTTGTTTATTTTTAAAATTCTAAAATTTCAATTCATCAAAATATCATATTGAATGTTTAGTTTAGATTCATACACCAAATTGAATAATTTAGAGGAGAGTAGCAAGAGGCTGAAGAACACAAGAATCGTGTATGCCGAGGGAGACAAGTGTTATGAGTGATTTTTTTGATCTTAAATGAATGATAAAGCTGCGGGTATGAAAATGCTAATAATATTTTTATTTACATGTTTTGTTAATTTTCTATTATTTTTTTTTCGTATTTGAATATGCTTGGGTTCTTAAACGGCAAATGAGTGACAGAGATTCTTAATGTTGTAAGAGATAGAAAATTAAAAATAAATTATTATATTACCCAGCAAAAACTTGATAATGGCATGTAGTTACGGATGTGGTTACTTTTCAATGATTTAACAACATACTGTCTGCATTACATGAAAGTAGATTAGTAACTACTTACTTTTAACCTGATATGTAATCAATAACTTGAGATCTGATTTTTGGAAATGTTACTTTCTGTTAATTTTTATCAATCGTATAAACGCCAGTCTCTGGTGGAGTCAAACACACGACGAAAGGCAGGCAGACTAGCTTATTGTCAACAAATCCATTTGGGTACTCCATGCATACATGATAATTCACTCATGAGAAATTATAACTGTAATTTGAATATTTTAAATTTTTTATGTTTTAAATAAATAAGTTTAAACAAATATCTTCTTTTTATTGTTCCATATTTCAGTACTTATTTGTAAGCGATAATGTAACTAGTTACTATTCATTTTGCTAACAGTTATTGAATAGATTCAAAGTAATTAGTTCTTGCAATGACATTTAAGTAATGACTTTCTGAAATGCTATAGAGTAAGTAGTTGACTCTAATGATATCACCGTGTCAACATAATGAGTTATTCATCTAATGTGTAAGTTGTGAAGAGCCATTATATTAGCTTCTTAATTCATTACATGGCAAGCAAAGTTTTTGCTGGGTATGTTAAGAATCTGTCAAAACGTTAACTATTTTTGGCCTTATTGTGAATCTTATTATTTCTTATATTTGATTTAATTTAAACATCATACAGCTTGAGAATCTCTGACCTTAATGTATCTTATAGAATCGTATGTAACAACTAGTTAGAATAAAAAATACTTAAAAAATTTTTGGTTTTATTTGTATGTTTGCCTATGTTATACATTCTATGGTTTGGGTATAAATTGTAAGTGAATACGTAGTTTTTTTTTTTCTTAATTTAAAATTAAATTACTTGTATAGACGCGTGTCTATATGGTGCCAATAATAAATAGTGTTTAAATCAAAAATCAACTTAAATAATTAGCAGAAATTTATAAGACAATTATTTTATTAATAAAGTAATTAAAAAAATTCTCTTTAATAAATTCATATTAAAAGATTTTAGGGATAATAAATTTGATCAAAGTAAATTGTTACTAATAAACAATTATTTAAATCAATTGAAATAATTATTTAATAAATCAAAACAAAAATACAAGTCGATAATTTTAAATCGCAAAAAAGTGTTATACATTTAAATACAATTTTCCTAGAACCATCTCTAACGTCACTAATCAATGAGGTAAGCAATTAAAATAATTTAATTAGTTGAGTCAATTTTTGATGTCACAAATCGATGAGGTAAATAAAATTGTTTTTTTTTTATCTCAATACAATTTGTATTAAACTAAGAAATTGGTTGATCATGTTTTGTTTTTGTCAGTTATGAGGTCAATTGGCAATACTATTAAGAATTTAATTACGCTTCCAATAGAGGGGCATTAAAAATATCTATAAACATGTGTATAGTAGCTGAATCTCTATTGATGCTTTTTGATGTTTCTTATGTAACGGTCCCACACCCTTTTAATAAACCAATCTGAGCAGTCTATTATTTAAGTCTTTTTAACTAAATATACATATACATGCATAAGTAGTAGGGTGATCGACGAGGTTTTCCAACCGGTTTTTTCAGTCAATGTGCTGTCGGTTTTTTCAAAATGTTCATTTTTCGAATGTCGAATAGACCGATTTTTTTAAATACAAAAAACCGGTTTTAAAAATAGCATTTTATTTCAGAAAACATGTACTAAATAGTGATATTTGAGTCGAAATTAGAAATAATTTTTTAAATATTCATAAAGACTGGTTTCTTATGTTTTAAAAATATAGTTAAAGTCTAAATTGGAATTTATTCTGTAATATTAAACAAATAAATAATTAATAATTATCCTGTATGAATTTTTTAATCTATTGTAATATCTGTAATATTTTTACACCCAATTTAATTTTTTTTATCCAATATTTCCTTTATTTTTTAAAGGAAATATTCAATTGAGACAGGCTTCCATATTAAGCCATGGATTCTATTTATGCTAACTAAAATTTAGATGACTTTTTTCAACAATTTTGAAACATAATTATCTTCTAGTCATCTAGATATAGAATTTGCTTAGCATTTTTTTCTTTTTCCAGAGCTTTCTGAAGCTCCCAAACGACGTAGAAAATTAAAATTTGGCTTAATTATAAAACTTTTCGTCCAACAAATCGTAATGGAACCATATTTTGAAATTTTTATCAGGGAGCAGATATAAGTGGATTTATGTATCTTTTTCTAAGAATTTTCTCTCTCTTTCCAGAGCTTTCTAAAGCTCCCAGAAGACGTAAAAAATTAATATTCGGCTTACTTATTACCGTATTCGTCCTACAAATCCTAACGCAGCCAGATTTTGGAATCTCTATCAGGGAGCGAAAATACGTGGATCTATATATATATGGATTTATATATATCTTTCCTAAGCATTGTTTCCTCCGGTTTCTCAAAAAAGTCGAATAATCGATCACCCTAATAAGTAGAGACTACGAGTAACATTTTTCCCCCAAATCGAGATATATTATATAACTATTTAGTTAGAATAAAGAAAAGTAATGCATGACTCTTAATACAAAATGAATCAGTTAAGAGTGCCGTATTTTATATACCCCTTAATATTAGTAATTAATTTTCATTGTTTCAGAAAATTAATTATGTGTGTTTTAGATTAAAATTTTTTTATTTCTCTTTTTTAAAAGTTCTTTACAGGGGTAGAAAATTTTTCTAAAAAACAAAGTAATTTCTAATTAAATTCATGAAGATTTCACTGTTTAATATTCATGCAAAGTAAAGAATTGGAAGTAGAAAACAGTACTGCCGAGTTCTCTTTATATCCAGCCCTAAGCGCCAACATATTTGAAATTTTTTAATGAAAATATATAACTCAGAATCATCGACGTACCAAGTACCGTTTTGGATTTATAGCGGAAGGAATTTTATCTTAAGTAACATTTCTCATATTTCTACATAAACTAGCTTATACCGGTGCTCTTCGCTTTGATGCCATAACTAATATATTCATTATAAAGGGGCTACTAATCCCCCTCGATCTATCCTTCCAATTAAAATTTTGATATTAAAATTTTTTCTATAATTTTTGAAGACTTTCACTTAAGTACAGCTTTAGATATGCTTTAATTTAATTAATATTTGCTTTGTATAGGGGCTCCCACTCCTCCTAGCCCTATCTGTCCTATTTTTATTTCATCAATAGAATATGTTAAAAATGTGGCTCCCACGAAATTTGAGGACTCTCACCATAATAGTTCTTTAGATACATATATCATTAAGAATATTTGCTTTGAATGGGGGTACTCTTCCCTCTGGGCCTACAAGTTACAAGTTATACTTGTAAAATTGTTGGGACTTTTTCAATAACAGTATTTAGGTACCATGAAATAACTTCCAAATGAAATAAGTCCCAGAAAAAAGCCGACCTTCGATAAATACAGAAAAACCGCCTATGCAAAAATAAAACTTTACTTAGCGAAGCCTTCCGTCCGGCCGACTTTACTTAGCAAAAGGATTTTATCTTATGTGGTATTTAAAACACCAGCTTCGCTAGGTACAGTTTCCTACAATTTCGAAACTATAACTTACTAATTATTCAATTTGATAATTTTATATTGGGACTTATTTCATTTATTTTGGGATCTATTTCATTGGGAGTAATTTCATCAAATTTGGTACTTATTTTTTTTTTTTATTATGATTAATCTCCTAAATGTTGGGAGTTATTTCATTTATCCCTTTGGATATTATTTAATTTTTATACCCTACACCACCATGGGTGGGGAGGGTATTATGCGTTTGTGCTGATGTTTGTAACACCCAAAAATATTGGTCTAAAACCCACCTTAATTTATACCAATCGGCTTAGAATCACTTTCTGAGTCGATTTAACGATGTCCGTCCGTCTGTCCGTCCATGTAAACCTTGTAATTAAACTACAGGTCGCAATTTTGGATAAAAATTAATGAAATTTGGCAAATAGGTTTCTTACAGTCCAGGGACGAAGTCTATTGAAATTGGTTATGATCGGTCCATTATTTCACCTAGCCCCCATACAAATGTCCTCCCGGAAAAAGGTTTAACGATCATAAAACCCTTAAATATAGCAATATTTTAATGAAATTTGACTAAATAAGTGTGCCGATTTTTATAAAGATAGGTCCATAATTGACCATAACTCCCATATAAACCCATTTGCAGAAAATCACTTTAACGGGCATAAATTCCATTAAAATGTTAATATCAAGTTAATATTTGACACAAATAAGTTTTATATAAACATAAATGATAGTTCCAAATTTTACAAAGATCGGTCCATAATTTACCATAGCTCCCATATAAGGCCCTCCCCGAATTATAATGTAGACAATGGTGTAGGGTATCATATGATTGGGCTTGACCGACTATATATTTTTCTCTCTTTTTTTTTTTTTTTTTTTTTTGATTTGGGTGTTTCTCCTTTAAAAAAGTATTTAAGTTATCAAATAATTATTCTTTATGAGGAACGTTATTCCTTCTAGTCCTATCCTTTCAATTTTTGTCTCAATTATAGGATCTACTTTGGTAAAACACTTTGAAAAATTGTTCATATAAATTGTTTTGTTTTTCAAAAATTAGTAGGAACATTTGTTTAAAGTAAAATGAAGCGATTTATGAAATTAAGGATGATACGAAAGCTATTTCCTAATATATAAATTTAAAAAGCTTTTGCGAAAATAATTTTTAAGTTATGCGAAATGCAAAAGAAAAGTATAAAATACATTATTATTAATATTATTTTTTTTTAGGCTTTTTTTGGAAATAATTCTGTAACTTATGAACCGTTGGAAATATCTCAATAAAATTTCATCTGGCCAAAGACGAGTAGTTTTCAAATTGATTTGGAGTAGCATAGATTCCTAGCGGATCAGGGGAGCAGTGTGTACCACTCCTCAAAGTTGGTCGTCTTGTGCTTGTAATTAAAAAAAAACAAGCGCGAATTATATTCGGCCCGGCCGAATCTATATACCAACCATCAACTTTTTAAAATTTTACGATATATGAGAGCGGGCGGTAAACTGAGCAGTAAAGTGGGCGGACCACGCCCATTTTTTGTTTCCGAGTTTACATTGGTCCTTGAACTATTTGAACACAATTTCGTTGATTTTCACCTTATATGGGAGGTGGGCGGTAAAGTGGGCGGACCACCATTTTTGGTTTCCGAGTTTATATCGATCCCCGAACTATACATACAAAATTTCGTTGTCGTAAATGCTTTTGTTGAAGAAATATTAGCAGAAAAGTATGAAACGGACACCCTATGTTTTTAGTTTTTAGCCCACAAATTTTTTGTTTATTAACCGATTTTCAATCCTAAACAAACCTTATATAAGACAAATATTTGTGCCAAATTTCGTCCCTCTACGTTGCCCCGTTCGAGCCCTATCATGCTTTCAACAGACGGACGGACATAGCTAGATCGACTGAGAAAATTTATACTTTGTGGGGTCTTAGATGATTCCTTCGACATGGTACACACGGAATAACAAAATCAATATACCCCCCATCTTTTTGATGGTGGGTATAAAAATCAGGAAAAATTCATGTATGTTTTCCCAGAAAACTATTTGAAAATCGGTAGTCCTTCTAAATTTCTATAAAAATGCACCTACATATATACATTTTCTTTTAGTTTAAGTGATATTTAGTTTCAAATAAATTTTACACTGATTTTTAGCCCCGTTTTTTATATTTTTTTTTTAACTTGGCGGGTTTAATATTGGCCCTAAATTTGTTTAAAAAATAAATCGAATTCCTCACAAAATTTTAAATAATATTACTGTAAGAGTTATATAAATATTTATTTTCGATAAAAATTTATATTAATCTGATGTTAAAACTTTTTAATTTTTAATTTTTTTTTTTTTTTTTTTTTCAAAAAAGGTGCTAACATCTTTTTACTTATAAAATTTGTTTTTAGTTACGGCACATATAATTTATTTAATGTTTTCAAAAGAAATCTTAATATTAATTAAAACTTAAATCGCTTGGGGCAATGGTATCCCCTCAAACCCTATCCAAACTTTGTAAACTTTCAAAAATTTTTTTAAAATTGTTTGTAAAATTCTCAAATCGCAAAGCTGGGAACAAACAAAAATTATGTTAATTAAATATCTTCATATTTTGGGTAAACATACAAAAAGTTTTTTTCTGACGTACGCCTTTTATAACAACAGAGTGATCATTTGAATGAAAAAAGTAAATTTTTAAAACACATTTTATCAGGGTTGGAATTCTGGGCATTTTAATATAAAATAGTGTGAATTTTTTTAATTCCCTGAATTTAAGGCAAGTCTATCTATATGGTCTTAAAATTTCATTGGAATATGTCTACTCTTTTAAATTTTATAGAGGTCCAAATATTAACATTATTTCTAAAAAATAATTAGACAAATTATACTTTCTTGCTTTTCGTAGCAACTTAAACATGAGCCAGCCTTATAATACACATTGGGGAAGAAGGGGTCGAAAATGAAGCTTAATTTAGAAAAAGTTGATATCAATATTTCAATACTTAATTAAACATTAATTAAGTATGAATTTTGAATCTTTAGTTGTATTTTTTTTTTTTTTTTTTTTTCAATATTAAAAAATTTTTAACTTTGACAGCTCAGTACAAAAAAAAAAAAAAAAAAAAAACAAAACAACGCATTCTAGACCGAATATTTTTATTGCATTTAATATTTGTTTTATTTGTTATTATGAAAAATTAAAACTTGCAATGATGCGATTTTGTAGAACTTTATTTACTACATCAATCGTTTGTGTTAGTTTAAAAAATTGAGTATCATATGGATAATATGTGCAGATGTATTTACAGCCTTGGCTACTAACATCCGGTTCGTAAGACCACAAACAACTTGCAATCGATAATTTCCCTAGTTGACTCTATTTGACGGTACTGAAACAGAGTTTATTTAAATGAAATTGACAACACAGCTAGTTAGAGATATATATATGTACACATCTTTAAAAACTATAGCTCCGATCCGATAAGAATTTTAACATTTAAATGTAGTAGTATGTTTTTTATATTTTTATATATGCAAGTACTTACTTGCACTTTTAAATTTTCCCTCGCCAACTCACTATCTATTAT
The DNA here is from genome assembly GCA_951394005.1 of Protophormia terraenovae. Lineage (NCBI taxonomy): Eukaryota > Metazoa > Arthropoda > Insecta > Diptera > Calliphoridae > Protophormia > Protophormia terraenovae. The sequence continues at coordinate 111,544,763 of OX596077.1, read as the reverse complement.
TTAATTAATTTTCTAACAAAATGCGCAAGTTTAATCTATTTTTTAATGTATATGTTTTATCAAATAAATCGTAAATTTGAACAATTAATTACGTTAAATTCGTATCAAATATAAACAACCAATGACAATAATTATTTTTCTTTATTCTACGTAAATATTTTCGCTTTTGAACTGTACATATGTCATTAAAAACGTTTTCGAATTTTTGGCTTTTATTTAAACAAATCAAAGACGTCATACATGGGACAACTATAAAATCGATAAAAATAAAAAAAATAAAAAATAATAAATGCATTAAAAGAACTTAAAAAAGTATCTATGTATCTATCTGCAGCTATTTTAGTATTTTGAGAGGTATGTATGTATGTAGGTGTTAACAAATAAAAATGATAGATTTCCCTTTTTTTAGCTTTTCTCTTTCATATAAATAATGTTGATTTTATAAATTAGACAAACCGATTAAAATCAGTGAAGGTGTAAATACAGTGACCAAAAATGATGATCAATTATATTATTTATAAGAAAAATTACACTCAAAGAAATATTGTTAAGGGAAATATAGCAAATAAGGTTGTATAAATAGTTTTTAATAGTAAAAATTTTCTGAGCATATTTTAAGTTGAAAATATAACATTTTTAAAATATACACCATTTCCAATTATTGCTACATTATAGTTTAATACTTAAGTGAATATTATTCTACAATTTTTTTGGAAGTTTTTATATTCATGAACAAAAAAGGGTTTATATTAAATTTGTAACATATCAGTATATTGGTTTAAAAACGTAAGACGATTTAGTTACATCTGTCTGTCCGTCTGTCTATCCATCTGTCTGCTGAAAGAACGTATGAATGAACCCTGTATAATTAAATTTTCCAGACAGATTAAAAATTTATTTTAATTTTTCACATATTCAAGATTTATTTTTTGTAAACAATTTTAAATAAAATAATGATAAAATACACTATGAAATTGTGTATCTTTATATCTTGCACGAATGAATGAATGAGTGTCTGTTTGTACATTTGCAATTTATGTCTTTAATGGTTTAACTAGATGCTCATTGTATTTGTACTTAACTCTGGCACTTTTATGATTTATGTTGTATTCTTCTTGTATTTTTTTTTTTAAGATTTTAATTGCATTTTATGTAATTTAGCCTTGAGCATGATTTTTGTATTGTTAAACGTTTTGATTTTCTAAAATGCAGTTGAGAAAGGCATTTAAAGCTTTGAATGACGATGGTAACATTGAATAGAAATGAATATTATATTGAGTGAAATAATTAGATGCACATAAACATTTTTAAAAGATATTTTATAATTTACAAACATAATTTTATTTCTTATTTGTATTCAAATTATCATTATTATTTTTCTAATGAGTTATGTGTTTTTTGAAAACAATTTGAAATCACAAATTGTTTATAGGTTGGTTAAGATATTTTTCTATAACTTTTTTTCTAATAAACCGATCGAGATAGTTTTAAATAGCAAAACAATCAACAATCTTGATTAATTCCATTTAATTCGGGATAGTAGTTTGGACATGAGAATGTTTACCACAGACAGACGGACATAGTATTAGACGTATTGTATATCATTTTAAAGCAAATTGTATCTTCTATAAAACGGTGTATACAATATTTTATTATTTAACAATTTATTAAAAACTTTTATTAATTTATTTTTCTACTGCACTCTACTGTTACCCGTGGAGTGCAGTCTGGGCCACAAGTTCAATATTTTGGCAAAAAGTCCATTTTAGGTGGAGGAAAAAGTGTATATACATATATTTTTAATCTTAATAGTAAGAGGTCAAAGTCAATATATCACATTTTTCCGGAAATTTTTAATATATTATAAATAAAATATCGTGATATTATAAAACCCAAATTACATTAATGTGTAGTAAAAAAATCTATGTAAAAAAAAAAATATTTCTCTTTCTTAACAGTTGCTAATAACGTCAAACTCCATATATAAAAAATTTTAGTAAAAAAACTCTCCGAACTGGTATTACCTTATTTAATGTGCCTTGGCTCATTTTTTTTCAAAAATCTAAAAAAAAAAATCCAATTTTCTGTGAAAGAACGAAGTCTTGAGCATAGAGTAACATATAGAGACGAAATACTCGATTGACAATTAAACAAAATTGTTGTTTTGTAAACAAAAATGTGTTTTTATTTTCTTTTGGCAACAACAAAATGTATTTGATTACATGTATTTTGTTGTTGCATGAGTTAGGTTTTTGACAACCGACTTAGGTTTTTGACAATTAGTTTCGTCTCTTGTTACTCTTTGGTCTTGAGGCTTATATAGAAACCTCAAAAGTTGAAAATAACAAATATGCTTTATTATTGTTGTTTTTCAGTGCCCATAAAAACAACAACTATATGAAAATAAATAAAAAAGTATTTGCCAATAGCTCAGTAGTTTATAGATCGATTTTATTGAATAAAAAAACCGAAATTTTAAAAGAAAGCTTGTAGCTTATATAGCTATAAAAAGTCTTAAAATGTGTTTTGACAGATATCTCGTTAACTAATGAACCAATTTTAATAATTTCTTTCGCTAGCTTATATAAGAGCTTAGAAATGACGAAAAACATAAATTTTTTTAAAGGTATTTCGGCTATTTATGGACCGATTTTATTCATTATTATTAGCGTTACTCTAAGGAAAATGCTCTACAAATTGATATATAAAACATATATGTGAATCAGTGTTGCCGTTTAGTTACATTTGTTACATTTTTCGTAACTTTTTAACGCCCCACGTAACATGTAAATGTTTTCCGTTTTTATACCCACCATCAAAAAGATGGAGGGTATATTGATTTTGTCATTCCGTGTATAATATGTCGAAGGAATCATCTACGACCCCACAAAGTATATATTTTCTGGGTCCTGGTTAGATTCTGAGTCGATCTAGCTATGTCCGTCCGTCTGTCTGTTGAAAGCAGGATAGAGCTCGAACGGAGCAACGTAGGGAGACGAAATTTGGCACAAATATTTATCTTGTATATTATCTTTGTTTAGTATTGAAAATGGGTAAAATCGGTTAATAAACAAAAAAGTTATGGGCTAAAAACTAGAAACACAGGGTGTCCGTTAAATACTTTTCTGCTGATATTTCTTCAATAAAAGCATGTACGACAACGAAATTTTGTATGTATAGTTCGGGGATCGATATAAACTCGGAAACCAAAAATGAGCGTGGTCCGCCCACTTTACCGCCCACCTCCCATATAAGGTGAAAACCAACGAAATTGTGTTCAAATAGTTCAAGGACCAATGTAAAGTCGGAAATAAAAAATGGGCGTGGTCCGCCCACTTTACTGCCTACTTTACCGCCCCCTTCCATATAACGTAAAATTTGAAAAATTTGATGGTGGGTATATAGATTCGGCCGGGCCGAATATATTTGCTCTTGTTGGCATTGTTTTCGTAACTTTTTATACCCGTAGAATCAAACATTTGTACATAAAATTATAAACTAAATAAGTATTTGACTTTCTAAATATTTTCAAGAGCACATCAGTTCGGATGAAGAGTTAAATTTTAAATATTTATATTACACATTTCTTGCCCATAACAATTTTCTGTTTTCTCTGTCAGATGTTATTATTCAAGTTTTTTATGAATATTTGGGAGTTTGTGAGACTCCATCGTTATTTATATTTTTCAAACCTGAGACTGAATTATCAATCAAGAATAATCATAGTGCTAAATCCTAACTAATCGGATCCTTCTTAAAACCAGTTGGAATTATTAATCTTGAAATTTTGTTTCAAATAAGATAATTTTACATAAAAAATCTATTAAGAACTAAAACTGGGGGAAATTTTAATTGCGCCAAATTCGTCATTGTACTTGACCCACCAACAACTTTGACATCCTTGTTGTGTAAAATATTAAATGATTATCTTTCTATATAAAAACTGTAGATCGTTACAAAAAATCATCGAAATATTTGAAATTAAAAAATAACCACAGATGGCCCTAGTTTCACGAAAAAATATTTATTAAATTAAATTTTCTTATTTATTTACAATTTACTTATTTAAAAAAAATTCAAAATGTTACTTTATGACCAAAATTGTAACTTTTTTGATAAAAAAAAAAAATGTAACTTTTTTCAAACTACCCCTGGCAACATTAATGTGTATCCGATTACTGGAGCTTTCAAAAAATTGATTTAAACAGACATTTGGGCATCGCTATATCGACTTATCTATTAATAAGAATCCAAAATATATGTATATTCTGAATCCGGAAAATCAAGTAAAACAAATTAATTTCTCAATGCCACAAATCTTTTAAATGTGATTATTTAAAATTTCGTCAAATAAAACAAAAAATTAAAATTACCCGCTATATTGGATCCGCCATTAAAATTTTTTATTACAGAATTACAATCAACGTCCCCGAAAGCCTTATATGTGATATTTTTATGTAAGCCAAAAATACTAATTATGACCAAAATTTAGGGATCGTGTCACAGTGTGCACGTCATTGTGGACCTTGGCATTCATTGGCATAGCTCTTAGGAGATTTTCCGATTCCTTAGCTGACTTTTTATTTATCTTTACCAAATTTTGTTTAATACGTTAAGTTTTTATTAAGCTTTTGATCACTCTAAAATTTAATTCTTTGGAGAAAAGTTAATCAATTAAGATTTTCAAATATGAATTTCAAAATATTTGTCTCTTCTCTGCAAGCGGACAATTCAATGGATTTAAAAATTAGAATGGAACAGTTCCTTTTCTTACGTTTTATTAATTTATTGAATTTGCCTTTTAGGCCTTACAATAAGTATTTAAATCTTAAAACTAAACCTAAACATAATTACTCTCTAAAGAGAGCGTAGATGACATAAATTAACCTTCATATTATCGGGGTGGTAAATCATTTCTACGAAGCCTTGAATATATTTGGGCTATGAGGGTTGTCTCCGCAATTTTACTATGTATTTTGCCTTGAATTTTCTAAACTCATCCTTCATTCCTTATTTCACAAGGGGTACATTTTAATACTTATTTATCTTCTCGTTTCTTATATACCATGGTGCACCCGTCTGCATAAAATAAATGCTCGTATTGCTGGACGTTCCTCACAATTGGATGCCATATATCCAAATTTGTTTTAATACGGTTTTATACAGGATGACTTTATTGTCAAGGCTGAGTTAACCAATGAAGGCTGGAAGCTTTTAATTTCATATTAACGTAAGTCAGATATCCAAATCAATACCAAGGTACATATGTGACATAATCAAACTAGGGAATAACAATATTATTGAGTTTAATGGGTGGGCAGTTTCATCTCCTCAGTGTGAAAATAACAAAAAAAATTTGTTAACCATGTCTCCATATGTCTAAGGTAACCATCTAATTGATTAGGAGCTACATATGGGTTTTCATATGAACCAAATATTGCTGAGTTATCAGCAAATGCAAACATTTTCAATTTTTCGCTTGTTTAATTTAATATATTAAATCCTGATGCCATACTTTGTCGAAATCTTGAGCTACATCCAAGAAGATGGCAGAGCAATACTTCTTTATTTCAAAAGATATTCTAATCTCTCCAGTCAGACGATTAACTTGTTCAATTGTTCCATGCTTTTCACGGAAACCAAACTGATAAACTGGGATTATATTAATATCATTTATGATTGGCATGATTTTCAATAGCAATACTTTTTCGAATAGCTTCACAGAAAAAAATATTTCAAATAATTTTTTCATAAAATTATTAATTAACTTTATATTGGAATTTAATTATATGATTTATTAATATAATTAATTTTCTAATTGGTTTTCAGTTTTGTTTTTTAATAAATTGACAGCTGTTAATAAAATATAAAGAAAAATTAAATATTTGTCTATAAAAGTACAGAAATAAAATAAATTTAAGTAAATTTTCAAAAATTTTCAGCTCATTGCATCTATTAAAGAAAAAGAAGTAATAATAATATCAATTATTCTAGTTATTAATATTATCATTTTGATGATTGGAGCAAAATCAATTAAAAATTAATTAATATTACAAATTTCGTAATTGAAGTCCATTTTTACTTTTTTCTGTGTTCGACAAACAAGTAAGGAGTCTAATAGGTCTATATGATGTTAGTACCGTTAAATCCTTCCCTGGCTTTGGTATCATTATAATCTGAGAAGTTTTCCAAATTTTTGGAAATACTCCTATTTTTAAGATCGCATTGAACATTACAAACTTCAGTATTATTGTCAAGTACAGTAGGTTTTTAATCATGGATGACGTTATTAGATTATATTCAGTTGATTTTTTTTTTATTCAAATTTTCTTTGACAATTGTATTTATGTCCTCAGGGCTAATAGCAATCATATCATCATCATTTAATGTACTTAAAATCATTCATCTCTCTCAAGACAAAATCATTGGTTGGGGGGTTTATTTAATAGACTGTAGTTATATGATGTGCAAATAAATTGGCCTTCTCTTCTGCACTACAAGCCCATGTACCATCAGCTTTTCTTAAGTACTTTGTGCCTTCACCTGTGGCTTAATATTTTTCGCTGCCCAACATAGGAAAAATTTAGTGAATTAATTTCTTATCTCGGCGATCCTCTTCAATTTAAAGGGCTCTTCTTAGTTTTTTGCTTGAACAGTTCTTAAATCTAAAATATTTTTCGAAGATATTAAAATCATGAAAAAAAAATATTTAAAGTTATCGAAAAATTTATATTACATTTTACTTTTATATCCCAGCAAAAAAAGAACTGAAAAAGTCGTGATCATTGTGTTGTCATTGGAAGGAAGTACTTAGCGGTGAAAAAGACCTGCAGAAGTTCTTATTTTAACCCATGGTTGTCATTGGTAGGATGTTATTCTTTTATACTTCTGGTTCATTGCTTTTGAAACACTTGTCTTATGTTTATGAAATTTTTTAATAAACATTCTGTTTTACCCTATTAAATAATTATAAAAATGCTTTAAAATTTGTAAAATTTAAATTTTGTTAGAAATTATTACCATTTTTTTTTTTGGAAATAATTATTAAGAACTTCCAAAAAAGATTAAAATATGCACTTTGTTCCACTTTTGAAGATGTGAAAATGTTTTTTTTTTTTGGAAGAAATTTATCGTTTTTTGCTGGGATTTTGCGAAAAAAACATATTATTTATTTTTAAAGAAAGCGGAATTGTTTTCTAGAATAGTATCCATGACAATCAATTGCTGTTCCGATATGTTTGAATCAAATATAAAGGCAATTTTTAAGTTTATTTGAAGCACCTCAAAAACACATATTTTTATTACAATATTCGATTTTTCAGGTGTCGAAACCAGTTGGCTAAGCAATTTATTTTGATAAAGAGTAATGCAATGAAGTTATTATATATCAGATTATGGTTGTATGGTAGATAATCTAACAATTCAATGTTTGTGCTAATAATATTGGCGTTTTTTTTTAGAATGATCCGGCTTTTGCAGTTAATTTTTCTTACTTCTTAAGAGAATTTTGACTAAAAAATTACTGCGTACTGCTTTCTACTAACATTACTTTGATACTCCAAATGTACACTAGCAAAGTGTCCGGACTCCGGATCTCGAGGAAATACGCAACCGTTTGACTTTAATTGCTTTTGCCAGATGTTACTCTTATGGGATTGGGCAAACTTTGAAGGAGTAATACTGTTGATTAATCATTTGTTTCTGTATCATATGCATAGATATAGATTTCTTAATCCGCAGCAATCAAATGAACATGATTTCTATGATATTGATCGAATTTGTTCATCGTTTCCTTGCAAATTTTAAAGCGCGTTTTTTAAGGATTGTTAAATTATATGATGTGGAACAAGAAAAACTGATCTGTACGTTTAAGTATTTATTCAATATTGATTGACAGTGGAATTTTTTTTTAACGTTTCTTCCTTTATTTATTGGATCTGCCTATAATATGTAGGCCTAACAATAAGTGTTTAAATCTTACAACTAAAATTAAACTAAAATATCAGTTTTCATAAAAAATTCAATTAATAAATTGGTAGATCGGTTCTTCGAAGCCTTGATGATGTTTATGTTCTGGTAAGCAGTCTTGCCAATGGGTTAGGGTGAAGTTGTAGTTTCAAGACGTATTTTTCAAGAATTTTTACAAATTCTTCTTTTACAAATGATATTTCCAAATTCTTGTGAATATTTTCGTTTCTTATATACCATGGTGCTCCTTTCAAGTATTTTCGATTGATCCCTCTGTATAAGATCTATATTGGTATTACTTGTTGTTTCCCATAATTGGATTACATACGTCCAAATTGGTTTTAAGATGCTTTTATACAGGATGACTTTACAGTCAAGGCTTAATTTTGATTGATAGTTGATTAGCCAGTGCATATTAGAAGCTTTGATTTTCATATGTAGCCTCTTGGCTTCTATGTGTCGACGCCAAGTAAGACGTCTGCCTAGATGTATGCCAAGGTATGTCAAATGGTCCGAATGTGGGATGTTTACATTGTTAAGCATGACAGGAGGACAAATACCTATCCTGAGCGCAAATGCAACGTGTTTACTTCTGAGTTTATTTACTTTTATCCGCCAGTTTCTCAACCACGTCTCACTCGTCTTAAGTAATTATTGATTAAAAGCTTTGTACGGATAGTGGAATTAATGCCCAAGACTTCTTCTTCTGACGATGTATCATATGTGAGCTTTTCTTTATCAGTGCACGCACAGAATCAGTGTTTTTTAGCAAAACAACTATTTTTAGAAGACCTTTAAAAATTCGTTCCGGAGACAACTGTGTCCATGATTGAATTCAGCATACCAGCGATATAATTTGACCACATATGGAGCTTCATTTCCAAAAGTTAATTAAAGTTAACCAATATATTGTTTTTCAATTAATTCAGATAGTAAGTTATGGAAAATAATACCATGAACATTTTTTATTTCAAAAATAAATATTTGGACGAATTCAGTTTTTTAATTAATTTTCAGAAGCAGAAATATCTCTCAAATTAAAAACTTTCTGAGAACACAGGGATTTATAAACGGCATATTTTATGATTCCAATGTTATATTTAATATAAGTTGCGTAGTTTTGCCGTTTCGCAAAATATAAAAGACACCCCTCGTATTTATACGCACATTTTATTCCTCGAATTGTTAATTTGGAAACAGAATAATTAATTAATAAAAAATCCTCCACCAAAAGCGAATAGTTGGACTTGATGTATTTTGATGTGCTAAACACGAATCTGCTTTCAATTTTTTTCCATCAGGTCTGGATTTTTTTTAATGGGCGTGTCTAATATTTTGCCCATAGTAAGGCCATTACTCTAGTATATTTCCTTATAACTCAAGAACGGTGTGTACTATTGACATAAGTAATACACCAAAAGATGAGGACTGAAAATATCTTCGAGTCACCTAAACTTCATTTTTTTATGTACTCTATAGTTTCGGAATTGTTTTGAAATAAGTGTCCGAAAAAAAACTTTCCCATGCAAAATTTTAGATTTTTTTGTTACTAAAATTTCTTTTAATAAATGAAAACATCAAAAATGTTACAGTTTATCATCTTTATCTTAAAGCTGCGAATAAAATAAGGCATGTATCTTCAACATTTATGCACAAATCTTAATTTTATTCACAGTTAAGTAAAAATTCCTATATTTACATACAATTGAGTACACAGTGGGGCAGAATCGAAATTTTTTGGAAATAAATCTGTAACTTCTGATCGGCTGATTAAATTTACCTGGTATAGGTGTAGCAGAGGAGTGTACAATGTTAAGTTTGGAAGGGGGACAGCACAGACCCCTCAGGAGCGGAGCTAAAGGGGCTCAAAATTTGTTAATCGCTTGTCAAATCCTAAAAATGTTTTTTTTTTCACATTTTCGGCTATAAAATCCACATTTTTCCGAAGTCCCGTAGATTTTGACTGAAAGCTTTTAACAATGTATCATAGATTCTTAAACTGCATTCCGTTTGCCGATTCGTGCTTTGGGATTTGAGAAAATATAGACTAAATTCAAAACTTTCATAAAAAATGGGTCAAATTCGGGAGGGTGTGTACCTTGACCACTTCAGTTATTGGGCATACTTCTTATTTTAAAGTCTTCTCTGTGGAGATACCTTTCAGAAAAGTGTAAAATTATTATATGTTTTTAAAAAAAAAAATTATTTTAGAGAAAAAAGTGTCAAAATTCGGTAAAAAAAAACACAAAAAGTTGTAATTTTTACAATTTTCAAATTAAAAGTCGTTTATTTTTTGGACTCGGTAAAGATATTTTTTATTCAATAGATAATTTCGTTTTTTTATAAGCTAAAGAAAAAACAAATAAAATCGGTCGCATACACTAGGATATATATGAAAAAAACTGGACCAAGAACATGCAAAATTGAGGTTCTTAAAAATTCAAACGCAAATAACTCTAAAACTATAAGAGATAAATAGGACATGCAAGCATGTTTTCTGTAGATCTTATCAGTGCCTATAATAATGTATAAAAATATTTGAAATTGTACGAGAAACAAAAATTTGGCAAGCGATTAAAAAACTTGTATGTCAAAGGCACCCAACTTTAGGCCCCTTTAGCTCCGCCTATGAGGGGTCTGTACGGTCCCCCTTCCAAACTTAACATTGCACACTCCTCTGCTATGTATATACCAACTTTCATGCAATACCAACCAGCCGATCAGAAGTTACAGATTTATTTCAAAAAAATTTCGATTCTACCCCACTGTGCAATGTGGTAGCTAAGTGCACTGTGTTTAAGCTATTACCAATATTATTCAAAAACGTATATTTATGAAATTATTAAACTTAATTTAATTAAGAATAAAGTTTTGTTTTTATTGTGCTCGTTGATGTATAAAACATATAGTATATCCGATAATTTGGTCTTTCTAAAAACTGATTTCAAGAGACAGACGGACCACTACTTTCTGTATGTAGGAGATAAAGTCTTTATGAAAAATAAAGGGGTTTCCAAAAGTCGTTGAAAACTATTATTTTTCAATGATTCTCATTTATTTTTTTAATTTTAGTCAAACTAACTTAAACGTTTAGGCGTCGGAAGTCACTGCTTTTAAATCATATTTTATCTTTTTTCTCTACCTTAACAGCATCATAAAATTGCATTTTACCAAAAAAAAAAAAAAAAACACAAAAAAAAATTTAAAATACAAAACACCAACAAAATATAAAAAAACAACAACAATTATAAATACAACTATCCAAAATCATTTAAGGTGCATCTAAGAAAATGTTAATGTTGTTAAATACTATTTTTTTTAAATTTAGCCACTGGCAGTTTTGGTTAATTGTTTTTTTTTTTAGAAATCTTAGGTTTTTTATAGTTTTTGTTATTTAAAAAAAAAAAAAACGCCTAAAATAATTTTTTTTTTAACAATGGAAAATCTTATGACTTTTTGTTTTCAAATTCCCATGTGAAAACGAAAGTTATTAAATTTAATTATGACTTTTTCCCCCTTTAACACTTTTACTCTTATTTAAGTTGATTTTTACTTGGGCTAACAGGTGTTAATTATAGCATTTTTTCATTTACTGTTAAAAGAATTTAATTGTAACCTAAATTGCTGGATTTTCGTTTGCTTTTTTTTAAGGTAAATTAATATTTCTAACTGTGATAAAATTCGAATTAATAAAACGATTTAGCTGATTTTTAATACCAATTTGCTTAAGACAAGGAATAATATTTAAGACAAGATTTCATTGAATTTGATTTAGTATTTAGAAAATGAAAATGTTTTCTACAGACTCTCAACTGATAAATAATTTCAGTAATAAACAGTAAGGTATTATATATTCGAACTCAATCATTTATATTTTTCTTACTTATTTTATATTATATTATGATACAGTTTATCATTCAAAATATCTTTTTTTGGCATCAAAATTTGTTTAAACTTTTAATTGAACTACAAAGTGTCTAACAATATTATTAATATGTAGTGTAGTGTCATTTCAAATCGACCAATTTGTTTGCCATAAGAAATATTGCCAAAAAAAAATTAAATATTTTCGTCATGAAACAGAATCGACGTTTTCAGTTTCCGACGTTTTTATTATTTTTATTTTTTTTAAATTACTTGCACACATGCCTCGACCAAACAATAGCTGGCGTCTAAAAAATATTTTGTATTTTTTATTTTTATTTTTTAATTTTTTCTTGTAAATGAAAATAAATTTGTCGCACTAATGACGTTCGTTAAGGTACTTTTTTGCTCTCTGTTAATCTAATTTTGAAAACAATTGTTCATTAAATAGAAAAAAAAAACTAACAAAATAAATATAAATTTAAATTTTATTAATTTATAATTGTTGAAATTAATTTAATTTCATTAGGGTACAATATTCTGCACAGAAAAAAAATTATTTTCTAAAAATTTTCAGTTAAATTATTAATCAAAATTTTGAAATGATTTCAAATACTTTTATAATTAAATAAATACTTTGTTTCTAAAAAAATTACATTCAAATTTTGCCTAGAAAAATCTGATTTCAATTACGAATAATAAATATTCAATTATTTTATTAATTGAAATTCAACCTATAAAAAAAAATTTTAGATTCAATTATATAAATTATCACTTACAATTATTTTTTATTTAATTAATTTATTAATTGATAAACTAAGAAAAATAATTGAAATTGAATAGGATATATAACGGTAACTTAGTTGCCTCCAGGGTCTACTTACGGATCCACAAATCTTAAGTAATAAGACGTTTGATTTATCCTTTCTGAGGGTTAAAATAATTATTATCTTTATTGAATATTTATTTCATATACAAAACATTAAGTACGAAAGAATAACTACGATAATACTGAATCTGATTCTATCGGATTCAACCATTTCTTTTTTAACTAGGCTTATTACGGTTCTTTGGCTTATATCAGGTTCGGTTATTCGGCTTATAATAGAATCGGTTTGGTTATTCGCCTTGTAACAGGATCGGTTCGGTTCTTTGGCTTATAATATGATCGATTCAGTAGTAGAATTATCGTTATACGTTCGGCCTTGGCACATACTCGACTGTCAAACTGTTTCGGGTTTACTGCGACATCGGTTTCTGGTTTGAGTGGCAGCTTCGGGGATCGAAGATCGTATATTTTTCTAGAATTCGTACAATGGTTTCTTAAAGATAATGTCTAACTTCTTCTCAAACTACTGTCACTATGCACTTCTACGGCGACACGAAGTCATTTGTGGGAACAGCTAACCGAAGTCAACTGTAAGAACGAGCAACGAAGTCACTCGTGAGAACAGCCAACCGATGTTTACTGTGAGAACGGGTAGCACGAAGTTACTTGTGAGAACGAGCAACCGAAGTCACTCGTGAGAACAGCCAACTGAAATTTATTGTGAAATTTATTTGACACCCAACCGAGGCCAAGTATCCTGAATACTACCTAATTTTACTTTCGCAAAATATAGTCGGCTCTTCAATTATGTATAATAATTTCCGAGACTTATATGGCGTTTTCTTGCCTTGTTTGAATCACCCCGACTGTAACCAAACCTTGTTGACTTATACTAATTCATGTATAAACTGAATGAGAATTATATCAACTGGACAACTAAACCTGTTATTACAAGTGTGTGTGTATATGGTATTTACAGTAGGGGCGTTCAATGCAATTACTTATTACTAATATGTAATTCAATATTCCAGTATAAAAATAATTAACATTAACTAAAACAATGGGAAATAAGCTAATTAATTAAATAATCGATTAAGAAATATGTACGTGAAAATAGTAATGTTGAGTGTACTATTTCCACGTTACAGAACAATTGAATAATTGATACAATTAAAAAAGTAATTTGAATAGTTTTCTCTTCCCAAATCCCTGATCTTGTCTTTGATTTAACTTCGAATCAAATTTAAAATCCTAAATTTTCACACTTCATAAATATTTGTTAACATTTTTAATTATTCCCTTCCCCCCTTTTTGACATTTATCTTAATATTTCAGCACACTTTCAACAATGTCTCAAACTTAGTGATAAGATCAGTGCCATTGCGTGACACTTAAAATCAAAATAACGTTTATATTTTAACAATTACCTGACATTTTAATACAAACAGCATAAAAAACAAATATTAAAAAAATAATTAATCAATAAAAATTATGTTGAATTTTTATAATTTTTTAATATTTTTCCAATTTATCGACGTGTGTGTATCGAAAAAAAATCTCAAAAAAAAAAAGAAGCCTACCGTAATGACATGACTGACTGCCTCACCTTAAATCAATTTTTATAATCTTAGAATAAATATCGACAAAATTTTTAACTTTTATTTTTAAATATATTTGTTGTTTTTAATATTAATGTTATTGTTGTAGTAGTTGTTATTATTGAACATACATAATGGGCATGTAAACACCCGCACCATTAAAATGAATGAGACTTAAAAAATATAAGAAAAAAACTGTGAACATATTAAGAGTTAAAACACATGTACTTAAATTTATGTGCAAAAAGGTTTTTACAAAAGGAGGTGTTTATAAAAGGGCTTTTAAAACTCTTATAAAATAGCTTACTGTTTGTATTACTTAATAAGCATACTTGCTACTATCTGCATTACCTGTTATCAATGCTGTACAATTACGTTCTAAGTAATTTGAATGCAGGAATCGGTGCACATAAGGACAACTATATGGAGACCTTTTTTTTACACAAAAAAAAAATATATTACCAAAATTTGTTATGATCGGTCCATATTTTCACCTAGCTCCCATTATTGAGTAAACCGGTTTTATGTGACGAAGTTTTAACCGATTTTTTGAAAAATTTTCGGTCGTTTTTTTTTTAATGGTAGCTTTTTGAATATTTATTTTGAATATTTAAAAAAAAAATATTAAATAATAAAGTTAAAAGTTATTGGAGGGATAGACTGCACAATGGCCAAATTTACAACTAATCTTTGTTTGACATCGAATTCGAAATATCAATACGGAGAGCCAAAAGATTGCTTATGTGCTTAGTGGAAAACAATTCATTGTTATTGCATCATTTTATTAAATTATTTACGCTTCCAATGGCTGTAGTATTAGAGACAACTGGTGAGACTTTAACAACATCGTCTTCGCTGCTATCTGCTATCCGTCATCAAACACATCTTCATTCCATTTGTCGATGTCTTCTATACCAATGCAATCGTTTGGAGCTATTTCTTCTAAAAGAGCTTGAGTTCTCTGAATCTATTTGCAATTTCCTAATCTATTTGCAATAATTTCGCTATTGCCACGTCATCGTCGCTGTCATATTGGTTAGAGTCCCAATTGGAAAACTTTGACCAAGATTTCTTCATAACACTTTGTGGTACCTCATCCCAAGCTTGTTTCAATAATAATATTGCATTGCGGATTGAATGGGATTTCAAATGATTCTTCAGTTCACCACCTTCAGCAATTAATTGAGAAAGAAACATACTTCTGTAATTGAGCTTTTTATACCCTTCACCACAGGTGTAAAGGGTATATATAAGTTTGTCATTCCGTTTGTAATTCCCACAATTTTCGTCGGAGAGCAAAAAAGTTTACATTTTCGGGATCCTTGTAAGAAATGATGACGATAGGACCATGTCCGTCCGTCCGTGTGTCGGTTGAAATGGCGTTTATGAAGCCCACCGATAACTGACATACATAATATATATATCAAACGATCGGAAATGCTTTCGAGAATTTTGCTATTGGAATTCAGCAAGATCGGTTCATACAATGCGGAGATATGTTAAGAAAACCGGTTTTTAGAACCGGTTTTCCAGTTTCTGAAGCCTCTGAATATACTAGGGACTTCGTTTTTACAAAGAAGTCTCGGACATTTTTTTCTGAATTTTTGTTCTGAAAAAATGAAATAAATCGGTTCAATAATAACTGAGATATCGGACAAAACGCATTTTTTTATTTTTTAAAGCCTTGGTTTAAGCTATATATTATTTTTATACAGATCGGTCACAAATATTTTTATAAAATTTTTGTTTTTTGAATCAGCAGGATCGGTTTATAAATGGTGGAGATATGCTTTAAAAACCGGTTTTTGAAACCGGTTTTTCAGTTTCTGAAGCCTCTGCATATACCAGGGACTTCGAATTTTCAAAGGAGGCTCGGAAATTATTTTCTGAATTTTTGTTCTGAAAAAATTAAATAAATCGGTTCAGTAGTAACTGAGATATCGGGGAAAACGAATTTTTTATTTTTGAAGCCCTTGTTCAAGCTACAGATTTTTATTTTTATATAGATCAGTCATAAATGTTCTTATAAAATTTCGTTTTTTTTAATAAACCAAATTCGTTTATAATCAACAGGGTTATGGCCCAAAAACAAATCTGTGAAGAATATAAATACACACACAAACATGTATATTAAGCATTGTAACGACTATTAGTGACGTTTTTTGTATAGACAAGTAGTTTAGTTAGAAACAGTAGTAATATAATGAATAACAGTGTTGTTGTTGTTCTTTGTATATGCAGTCTGTACAAAGATAAATAGATATGGAATTGTTGTTGTTTATTTTTAAAAACTAAAATATATCTGTTAAGAATATACATAAATACATACACAAACATGTATATTAAGCATTGTAATGACTATTAGTGACGTTTTTTGTAGACAAGTAGTTTAGTTAGCAACAGAAGTAATATAACGAATAACAGTGTTGTTGTTGTTCTTTGTATATGCAGCCAGTTTGTATATACACACATAAAAAAATATATAAATATGGAATTGTTGTTGTTTATTTTTTAAAAGCAAAGCCTGCTATGATTGTTTTTTTTTATATATTCAAATTTTCGTAGTTTGAAAAAAATTTAGATTTATATATGTGAAAATATGAAAGCATACGTTAAGGCGAAAATTTTATTATTTGTCGGTAATATGGTAATATGATGTCGATAAAATAGTAAGATGGTAATATGGTGAAGGGTATCAAAGATTCGGCACAGCCGAATCTTTTTTCAATTTCATTTAACTTAATAGGGTTTTGATCCATTGGTTGTAAAGCTGCTGTTACATTTGGTGGAAAGAATAATGCAACTATGTTTCCATCGTCACTTTTAAGTTTCTCAATGGGTGGTGAATGAGCGGAGCAAAATGGCTTTCGGTGGCAAATTATTTTCCTGAGAAAAGCGAATCACCTGTAAATTTTAAATGTTTTAAAATTACTGAACCTGAAATCAATATTTGTTCTTACCTCTTTAATAAATATTCGGTGAAACCATTCGTGAAAAATGGGGTTTTTTGCTTCTCCAATTACCAATGGAACTAATTTATGTGATCCATCAGAGTTTGCACCAAGTAGGACTGAAATTCTGTCTTTTTGAATTTTATGTCCAGGGGCGTTTTTTCAAAAGCAGAGACATACGTCTGTCTGGTTAAAAACTTAAAAATAATCCGGTTTCATCGACATTATATATTTGTGATTCCATTAACCCCATCTCAGCGACCTTTGCACGATATCGATAAATAAAAGGAGTGATTGAAGCAACATCACTGGAAAGAATCTCGCCACAAATTTTTAAAAAACGGATACCGTGTCACTTCTTAAATTTGGTAAACCATCCATCACTTGCACGGAATGCATTTTCATCTTTATCGGGATATTCCTCTTTAAATATTTGTTTAGCTTTCTGTTTAAGTATGTATGTACCCAGTCAGTGTACACTTTTTTCTCATTGATTTAAAAACCACTCATACAGACGACTTTCCATTTTAGGATATTCAGCTCTGTGTAAAGATTTATTGCTTGCCTCCTGATATGTGTTGGAAACAGCATTTAATATTGCTGTTCTATGTGATTTGATGTAGCTGATTGAAGATGTTGTCACATTAAAATCTAGGGCTAACCGCTTCCCTTGAACTCCTTTGTCAAGCTTTTCTAATATTTTGACTTTAGTTTCCAATGATAAAGTGTTTTTTTTACGTTTATTTAACATTTCTAATGATACACTTTCACTTTTTAATAGAGACTGCCAAAATATGTACACGCGTATCAAATTTCGCAAATAAACTAGCCACAAATATACATAAATGCGACGAAAAAAAAACAACAAATAGGGAGTAAACATATATTATTTGGTGAATCCCCTTTTTAGTTTTTTCAAACAGAATAAAAATAAGTTGGAGATTTCTTGTGTTCAAATAACAAAAAAAAAAAAAAAAACGCTCGGAATTTAGAATTTTAAATTCGAATTTTAGAGCGTTTAATGTATTGCATACACTGATTCTAATTTCTGGACATTCGAATTACTAAAAGCTCTAATTTGTGAGCGTCTACTGTATATGCAAAATTTGGTTATCTTAAAAACTGCCATTTGTACTTTAACCAAAAATATTGTCAGTTAACGAAGGACAGACGGACGGACGCTGGCTTAATAACAATAAATCCTTTAATTGCAAAATTTAAGCTTTTTTCTTGTTTGTACATGTAACATAACGACTATGATTATAAATCTAAACTGGAAAGATAACAAATAAATATGTTAATCAACAAAATGTTGGCATCGATTTGTGACAGCATATTTTTGCATATTTTAAGCTCTACAGCTTATTTTGTGCTACTATTTTGAAAAATTCTATATTAATCGAATAAAAAAGCATATTTTTCAATATTTAATACTTAAGAGCATAATTTGTGCAATATATGCACTATTGAGTATAATATTGCTTAAATCAACTCTTTTTATTATACCCTTTAGTCACATATTCAGTTTTAATATGTGCTTTTTTATCAGTTTGTAATGAAGGTACTCAACTTCAAATTAAAACTTCATTTGCTGTTCGATGAGTGGTGCATTAGGTTGGGTGCAGTAGTGGGCAAAAAACGCCTCCTATCAAAAAAGTAAAATAATGCCAAAAATAAAATAAAGAAATATTTTTAATTTACTACTCATATTTAAAAAATGACAGAAAAAAATATCAATAATTGTCAATGTTATTTTTTTTTTTTTATTTTTTTTTTTTTTTTTGGAATGATGATCCGTGTTTTATCATGATGTTTAAAAGAAAAAAATTGTCAAATTAAAATGGAATTACATATTATAAAATTAAATTTTGTCCAATGCTTGCGTGTAAAAAACAAAGCAAAAATAATATTTTATGATTTGTATTTAAAATTTTTCTTTAAATAAAATAATATTTTAAAGGTTATAAGAACAGATATAATACAATACATAAATAGTGGAACAGTTTTAAACAGTTTCGAACGGATTGGTTCCTGGTTTAATAAAAGGTTCCAAATTTTATTGAGTTATTTTAATTAAAGTACATTCTTCAGTTTGTTATCAAGGTTTATATAGACAGATCAGACGGATGGATGGTCATCGTTAAATCAAACCAAAAAGTGATTCTGAGAAGAATGATATATTTTAAGGTGGCTTATAGTATTATTTATTATATAATATATTACGTTTATACGTACCATTTACTCGCAATTAAAAATATTGCGATATGAAAATTTTGCTGTATAAACAGTGAGTTAGTATTATATTTGTAAGTTAGTAACTCACGAAAAATAATCGTGATTAGTGAAGCTAATTGCAAATAAAACGTTCAGCGTTGCCACTTCCTTTTACGTTCACAGAGTTTTCGATGAAAATAGTTTCATTATTCCGATCTGGCACGACAAATAAGAAAATATATTTCTTTGTGCAATTTGCGTATAAACAGTGAATTATTTATTTGCAAGTTATTTTTATTTGCAATAACCGCACATAACTATAACTATAACTTTTTTATGTATTAATCAATTTTGCCTATTTCCAATACCAAACAAACCTTATATAAAATGAATATTTGTGCCAAATTTCGTCCCCCTACGTTGCTCCGTTCGAGCCCTATCCTGCTTTCAACAGACGGACAGATGGACGGACATAGCTAAATCGACTTAGAATTTAACCAGGACCGAGAAAATATATACTTTGTGGGGTCTTAGATGATTCCTTCGACATGTTACACACGGAATGACAAAATCAATATACCCCCCATCTTTTTGATGGTGGGTATAACAATATTTTATATAAAAAAATATTTGAGATAAATTTGGTCCCTCCTGACAAACTCAATATTCAACAGACGGGCGGACAGACAGACATACATAAAGACAGGCGGACGGACAGAAAGACATACAGAAAGACAGACAGAAAAACAAACATTCAAATCGTCTAGATCGTCTTTAATGAATATTGCTTTCAACAGAAAGACAGACAGACATACAGAAAGAAAGACAGACAGATGAATATTTTATTACGTTACAAATAGAATGACGAACTCAGTGTACTCCCCATCTTTCTAAGTTTTTCAATGCAACATAACTTGTATTTCAAAACTAAAATATCCATCATATTAAAGAAAAATTTTAACCTCAATCAACTTAATTATCTTAAATTTTATTTTAACCTTTTTTTATAAAAACAAATTTTTAAAATATATATTTATTATTTCATTAAGACAAAATCACTAGTTTCAAACTACATACTTAATTTCCAATTCATGCATAACATTCATAAAACATTTCTATTTTGATTTGGACAATAAAATTAAAAACTAAAAAAAGAAAAACAAAACTTAAATAAAATTAAAAAAAAAAAATGCTGTTAAAAAACAAAAACAATTATGTAATAAAAAAAAATCCATAAAATGATGTAATATTTATAGACAATTTTGTTTAAACAAAACGAAGACCAAAAGAAAACAAAAAGCTAAACAAATATTTAAAAATACAAACAATAATTTGCATTTTAAATTCCCATAAACTTGAAATACATAATTTCTTTCTTACTGTTTTTTTAATTTCTTTTATTTTTTATTTAATAACTATTTTTGTTAAACACAGAAAGTCAGTCATTTAATAAATAATTAACTTAAAACTATTGTTAAAAATTATTATTAATTTTTCTTTTTTCAGTTTTAGAAATCTTATCTCCTCCTCTATACAACCAGAAATAAAATGTGTTCCAAAATATTTTGGTTATCAGTTTCTAAAAAAAATAAATAAAATAAAAAAAAAACAACTTTACAAGTTTTTGTTTTTATTACAAGTTTTATTTTTTATTTACATCAAGTGTTTATAAATAATAATAAAAAACAATCTCTTATTTTATTTTTTTTAATTATTTTTTCGTTTTTTTTTTTTTCAGTTTTATGATGTGTGATTGTTGACCCAATTAGATGCTGCTCGTTTGTATTTGGGTTACTTTTTCAGTATGTATGTATATTTAGTACTCTACTTGAGAGTTTAGAAGTAGAAATAAATTTTATTCTTAATTTTTGGAAACAAATAAAAATTTAAACACTTCATTTAGTTTGTTTGAAAACATTTAGAAATGTTTATTATTTACAATTGTTTGATAGTAAGTGTATGAGATAATATGTTTTTAGCATAAATTGTTTATAAACAAAAATGTAGTTTATAGTAAAATTTTTATAGGATTTCAAGTTTTAAGTAATTTTTACTATATACAAATACGAATTTAGATGTGATAATTTATTGCTTTCTACAAGTTATACGTAGCCTAAATTAACAGAGGCCAATACTGATTCTGCGGAACGGGATTTCTCAGTTAATGTGGTTAGACGTGATCATGACGTTCTAAGCCTAATTCTTCTAATATCAAGAAATTCTAATTGAACTTGTTTCACCATGAATCGTTCAGAGTAAAAAATATGTTTTTTAACATTTACCTTCAGATATTTTTATAAAGTATATATCAAAGGAAAGCCAATGAAGTGGGTATTTTGAATATATTTTTGTTTTCAATATTTATACTATTGCACATAAGAACAATTATATAAAGACCATAATTCAGATTAATGTAACTTTTTAGCGGATATCTTTATTTCGAACTAAATATCTCTTAAACCTAAAAATAACCTACACATGTAAACGTATTTTTTGAAGAGATTTACAAGGACTATCTACATATAATTTGTTTGAATTTTTGGCTATATATATATTTTTTTTTTTTTATTTACCCACCATCCAAAAGATGGGGGGTATATTGATTTTGTCATTCCGTGTATAATATGTCGAAGGAATCATTTAAGACCCCACAAAGTATATATTTTCTGGGTCCTGGTTAGATTCTGAATCGATCTAGCTATGTCCGTCCGTCTGTCTGTCTGTTGAAAGCAGGATAGGGCTCGAACGGGACAACGTAGGGGGAAACAATTTATTTATAAGGTTTATATAAGGTTTATTTGGTATTGAAAATGGGCAAAATCGGTTAATAATAAAAAAGTTATGGGCTTAAAACTAGAATCACAGGGTGTCCGTTTCAAACTTTTCTGCTGATATCTCCTAAACAAAAGCATGTACTACAACGAAATTTTATATAAATAGTTTGAGGGTCGATATAAACTTGGAGGCCAAAAATGGGCGTGGTCCGCCCACTTTACCGAACACCTCCTATATAATGTTAAACTCCAACAAATTGTGTTCAAATAGTTCAAGGAGCAATGTAAACTCGGAAACAAAAAATGGGGGTGGTCCGCCCACCTTCCACGTAAATTTAAGAAAGTTGATGGTCGAGCCGAATATAACACTCGCGCTTGTTTTGGCTTTTTTTTTTATTACATACCCGATATGACGAACTTTGGAGGTCTGACCCTCTAAGAATCTGTACTCTATCAAATCAACTTGAAAACACCTCGTTTCTGGCCATCACAAATTTGATTTTCAACGGTTCACAAATTACACAATTATTCCCAAAAATATCATTTTATATAGACTTTGGTATATTTTATTCTTTTTTAATTTTACCCAAATTAAATAAACTTTCCCTGTTCATGAAAGAAGGATATCTCTTACTATTTTTTACATTCATCTATGTGTCGATGTGAAACTATAGACATTATTTGGATTTACGAAAACAATCCCTAAGGGGTTGCCTTAATAAAGTACATTCTCTGTATTCTCATAGTGTATTTTTGAAAATCTGCAGTTTTTTTATTTACATACGAGCGTATAAGGCTGCCTTTGTCAAGAAAATTAAAATAATAAAAATATACACAAACAAATCCAAAGATCTTTAATCGAAGTAAAAGATTTTAAGATGTTAGAATCTGATGAAATAATAGTGAAGTATTAAATTAGTCAACTTAAACAAGCGCAAATCTATATACCCACCATCAACTTTTTAAAATTTTACGCTATATGGGAAGGGGCGGTAAAGTGAGCAAAAGTGGGCGGACCACGCCCATTTTTTGTTTCCGAGTTTACATTGGTCCTTGAATTATTTGAACACAATTTCGTTGATTTTCACCTTATATGGGAGGTGGGCGGACCACGACCACTTTTGGTTTCCGAGTTTATATCGATCCCCGAACTATACGTACAAAATTTCGTTGTCGTACATGCTTTTGTTGAAGAAATATCAGCAGAAAACTATAAAATGGACACCCTGTGCTTCTAGTTTTTAGCCTATAACTTTTTTGTTTGTCAAGCGATTTTGCCCATTTTACCCAAACAAACCTTATATAAGACAAATATTTTTGCCAAATTTCGTCCCCCTACGTTATCCCGTTCGCCTTATCCTGCTTTCAACAGACGGACAGACGGACGGACATAGCTAGATCGACTCAGAATCGAACCAGGACCCAGAAAATATATACTTTGTGGGGTCTTAGATGATTCCTTCGACATGTTACACACGGAATGACAAAATCAATATACCCCCCATCTTTTTGATGGTTGGTATAAAAAAAAATATCAATATTTTCGTTATGATTTGGAGAGCAGAAGATGAGTATAGAAAAAGACACATAAATCCGATTATATCCGCTCCCTGATACAAATTTCAAAATCTGACTCCATTAAGATTTGTAGGACAAAAGTTTTATAAGTGAGCCAAATTTTAATTTTCTACGTCGCACGTTGGGGTAAAATGTGTCAAAAGTGACGCTTAATTGAATTTTAAAATTTAAAGTTTTGTAGTAAAGTTGAGTACCGAATAAAAATAGACAAAATTATGTATCAATATCAATTAGAATCTTTAAGCTAGGTTGTATTGTTTTCTTATAAGGAGCTGTCAAAGTAAAACAGTTTTTTACATTTTTGAAAAATAGCAAAAATTAAATTTTCATCAGATTTCAGTGTATTTATTTTAAATGAAAATTCTTTTAAGGTAAAAATTTAAAATGATATCATCAACTTCAGATACTTAAGTGTACTTTTCTTCAAGTATTTGTAAATTATATTTTGTTTTAATATTTTTGTTAATTTTTTTTTTTTTTTTTGAAAATTGTCCTAAAATACAATAATTTTTAACTTTCATGGAATGCAACTTAAAATGTTACAAGATGTTTGTTCTGAAAATCTTCTTAAAAATAGCATATATTGTCCACTTTAATATTATGAAAAAAATCGTGCGCATATGTAGCCCGAATTGAGAAAATAATTTTTTTTCAACAAAAAACTCCAGTAGATTTCATACAAAAAACAGCTTAAGTGCAGCCATTTTCTTTGCTTTCTAAAGCAGTATCCAATATACGCATCAGCAGTGGAACTATGGGGGTTCAAAATAGGGTACTAGTGTAATGGAAAATGTTTAACCACCAGCGAATTTTTGTTCCTTACCCGATTTCCAAGATTTTTATATCACCTTAAAGTACTTGATAAATTCCTTAAAAAACATGCTTGCATGTACTATTTATTTTACTTATTTTTCGAGTTATATACATTTAAAATTTCAATTCTACAAAATCTTGGTTACGATTTTTCCATATATAGCCAAATATTTTCTACCGATTTTATTATATTTCATGTAGTTGGTTAAAAAACGAAATTATCTATCGAACTAAGAAAGTTTTGAGTCATTATCTTTATTGAGTCAAAAGTTAAAGATTTTGAATTGGAAAGTTTGCAAAAATTAACAAACGGACGGACATTAAAATTCTTTCAAAAAAATCTTAAAATTCGAAAAATATTTTTTTCCGCTTCTCGATTAATATAAAAACCAAATTGAAGTATTAAAATTTTGATATCACTTTTCCCTAAATTAAGTGATATCATTTAACCCAAATGTATAGACGAACGGACGGACATTACCATTCAGCCAAAAAATATCTTATAATTCTGAAAATGCATTTCTTACTTACTAATAAATAGGAAAATTAAACGTGATCATTAAAGTGTTGATATCACCTTTCCCTGAATTAATCGCCATTTTCGACCCCTTTTACCCCAATGTGCATCTGTCTGATCTTTCTATCTATTCTATTTCGATTAACCGTCAACCCAGTTTTTTAAAAAGTCGTTTTTTTATAAACACTAGGCACGGCCACAAGATTTTGCGGATAATAACTGCGGCACCATTGTATGTCAAAAACTCAAATATTCATAAGGATCTAAACGTCCCCTTTGTGAAAGGTGTAATAAGAGAACACACAGAGAAGTATTTTAGTAGGCTAGAAATTCAGCCAAATCCTCTAGCTCGAAACCCTCTACTAAGCAATGGATATGCTTAGTAGAGAAGCTAAAATATACGAATTAAAATAGATTGTTGTCTGACGATGGTTAGACAAAATTAGATATTAATATTTAGATTTAAGATTTTAATACTTATTGTTAGTTCAAGTACAGTTACTAAAGATTCAATAAATAAAGTATGTAATAAAAAAAAATATATAATTTTATTATTTAATTATTTAAAGAAAAAACTAATAACATTAGTCAAAAATACTGGGATATACATATGTATTTGAAAAAAAAACTGGATCAAGAACTTGCAAAATTGAGGTAAATAAAATTTCAAATGCAAATAACGCGAAAACAATAACAGATAAATTGCACGATGAAACATATTTTAGGCCTTCTGGAGTGCTTTAATATGATGTAAAAATATTTAAAATCGAAAAAGAAACAAAAACTTGGCCACCTATTAAACATTTGTCTATGTCAGAGTTGATCGATTTTGAGACCCAACAGCTCCACTCCTGAAGGGTGCGTTGGGCCCCTCTGCCAAACTTAAATTTATACACTCCTAATACAAAAGCAATTATATACAATTTTATAGCAAAATAACAAAAAAAAATACTTCTCCCTACAAGTTTGAAAATCTTAAATAGAACAATTATAAAAACTGAAAGTCTTTATCTTATCAGGATGACATTAAGTCAATATGTCAATTTCAATCACACTTAACCCTAACTCATTAGTCGAAAAAAAGCCAATTCTGACACTACATTTGAGATATTCTTCTTTTCACCTCAGCAATATCAATTAAAGAATATTTTTGACCCGTTGCAAGTTTTCTGTGTTTTTTGACAGTAGCTGCGTTCGCGTACCTGATAATTTGTTATAATTATCACAAAATGTTGCTGGTAGTTGCTAAATCGCGTTCGTTTACTTTAAAAAACTTGCAAGTGAGAGCAAGAGAGAGACAAAATTTGACAGTTCATTGATAGAGAATTTGATGAAAGTTGCTGGCTGTTTTTTGCTGATATAAAACTTATTTGTACTAAATTTCATTAAAATATTCCTATTTTTAAGGCATCGATAAGTGTTAAAACTCTATTCCGGGACGTCATTTGTATGGGGGCTAGGTGAAATAATGGGCCGATTGTAACCAAATTAGGCTTCGTCCTTGTGTTGAAAAAATCATATGTACCAAATTTCATCAAATTATCTTCAAAATTGCGACCTGTACTTTGCGCACAAGCTTTACATGGACAGCCAGCCTGCCAGCCAGACGGACGGACATCGTTAAATCGACTCAGAAAGTGATTCTGAGTCGAACGGTATACTTTAAGGTGGGGGTCCGAAGATTTTTTCTCTGCGTTACAACTTCTGCACAAACACATAATACCCCAACCACCTTTGGTGGTGTAGGGTATAAAAATAGATAGAAATTCATTTATAAAAGTTTTTATTTTCCGTTGAAAATCATTTTAAGAGATGCCATGTTAGCGTTTTTAGTTAAGGGTTCTCAGCTTTTTTATTGTTTTGGTAAAAAATTATATTTTAATGAATCAAATTTTTATTTATTGTTATTAACAAATAACATTTAATATTTATAACATTTTACTTTTATTTTGTTAACAAAAAATAATAAAATTACTATGTTTTTATTTTTATACATATATTAGCGTTTTTTTTTTAATTTAATGAGGGGACATTACTTTTTGTTGTTTATAAACAAAAACCTGCAAATGTTTGCAAAATGTTGTTCGCGTACTTTTTTTAATATTTTTCAATTTGAGAGTAAATTGATTTTGACTCTCTCAAAAAAAGTTGGTGGATAAATCTTGCTGGAAAGTACGCAAACATACCTAGTATAGTGTGACAAATGTATTAGTCTTACAAACCTTTGGTCATAAGTCCTAATTTTTGTCTATAGAGTTTCTGTAGAAATAGATAGAAGAAAAGGCTGTAAGCATCGCGACCCATAGGGTTTTTGTGTATCTCTTCCATTCACTACATCAAATCCATGCCCCAAAAGAATTGTTGGGATGTGTAAAATAACTCTTAGAGCAAAAGTAGAACAGGTCTTGTTGACAACAGTTTGGCCTAATAATTCAATAAATCACTACAATTCGTAATGATACTTTATTTATTTAAAACTCTTTAGTTATTACCGATCTAATTTATGAACAAAAAGGCGGAAAAGGAGTAACTTAAATTCCATATATTCATATAAATTCTAAGTACTTTAATATTTCAAAATTAATGAAATTAGTCCTCAATAATGGAAATGTTGATATGTGTTTAATATCACAACTGAAATTCGAAAGTCCAATATTTTTAATTTCCTAAATTTTCCAACATTCTTGTTTTTATCATTCTAAAGGCTTTAATTTTCCCCTTAGCCCAAACTATAACAATATACACAAAATAAATTTCCTAAATGTCAACTTTATAAAGTACCGCCGGAAAACAAACATGACATACAAGCGACAACATTAAATTTACTCTGTCACAGGGAGCGATTGGTAAAAACTTTTTGATCGTGCAACAATAGTAAAATATCACTCATTAATTTATTTGATATACATAATACAAGAGAGTTTTAAAATTCGCACACATTTTCTTAAAAAAGTACTTATAGTGATCATTTAAGATTTCTTATAAATATAACAAATATTTATAAGAAATATTACGTCTGTCCGTCCGTCCGTCCGTCCATCTATCTGCCTGTTTATTTATTTTCATAATATTTTATGGCTAGAAGAAAACAAGGTTTAAAAATTTGTCATTTTTTTTGTTGTAAAGCTAATAAAAAAAATATTTTGGTTTGTCGCCTAAACTATGTAGTCGTTAGTTTGCTCTCTACTTAAACCCAACTACATACAATATAATTTTTCAAGAATTTTTTCCTAAATAAATTTAATTTCAAGTCAACAGAAAATAAAAAAAAATAAGTGATCATGATCATTATACAAGTTTGAACAATTGTAAATTGTGTTTTTATTTATTTTTTTTTTTTTATTTTATTTGTATTTTGTGGCGCACGTTTTAATTATCCCTAGGGCAAGTAGTGATTTGTTGTTGATGATACCTATTTATGTATGTCTGTCTTTCTGTCCGTCCGCCTGTGTGTAGCTCTATTCATATCTGTTAGTTTGTGCATTTTTTGTGTGTGGTTAGTTGGTTTATTTGTAAATTTTGAATATTGTGGTCGTTCATTTAGTTATTTGACGTTTTATAATGTTTTATTGTTAGTTTATGTTGTTGTTTTTGTTGTCTTTTAGTTGCTGCTTCTTTTTTATTTATTTTGATGGCATCTTGTAGTCGTTTAATTTTGGCAACAATTTAATGTTATTAGAAGATTAATTTACAAACATAGAAATTTATATGTTACACTGGGGAATATTTAAATAAAAGCATTTTTATTTTATATATAATGATTATAAGGAAAATATGAATTTATAATTAATTAGGATAAACAAAATTATTTTGCTGCTTCTTGCTTAAATTTTATAACAATTGGGGGAAAATTGAAAAAAAGACAACATAGGCATTTTTGTAAGGTGCTATTAAACTATCAAAGCTAATATCTAAAATGGCTTATAAGATAATTTCATTGTCATTTCCACAATTTTCGTCGGAGAGAAAAAGTTCATATTTGTCGGTTGAAATGGCGTTTACGAAGCCCACCGTTATCTGTTATATATAATATATATAACAAACGATTGGAAATCCTTTCGAAAATTTTGCTATTGAAATCCAGCAAGATCGGTCATAAATGTCGGAGATATGACTAAAAAAAACAGTTTTTTGAACCAGTTTTCGATTTTCGAAACCCTTTATACAAGCTAGGAACTTCGTTTTGGTAAAAAAAAAAAAAAAAAAAATTGGAAATTTATTCATAAACTTTTGTGCTAAAGAAATAAACTAAATTGATCCCTGAATAACCCTGATAGGAGACAAAACGCATTTTTGGCGTTTTGAATTTTTTGATTTTTATATATAAATGTTAAAATATTAAATCATACTAATATTTTTTATTTGTTGATCAAGTGGTGAAGGGTATAAGAGATTCGACACAGCTCAATATAGCGCTCTAACTTGTTTTGACTAAGAACGATTTAGAATAAAGTTATTGAACAAACTGGTTACCTAATTTTAACCAAATCAGCAGCTTATACCTTTTTTGCTATAAACCCGAATCTATGCCCTCTAACAAAAACCCCAAAGTGTTAAATTTCAAGATACATCTCTGCAACATGATAAATTTGCATCTATATATTTGCATTCTTTTACCAGCCCAACAATCAGGCGGTTAAACATGAAATGTGTGAGAAATGTTTATTTGTATAAATGTTGGGGTACTCTTATTTAATTTGTATGACATTCTATGAGCAATAATTTTCCTCGAGAGCTTTTTAAAGATGGGACATAAAGATAAATAAACTAACAAATACATATCTTCACACATTGCCAGCAAAAAAAAAAATTTATTTTTCATTTTCTTTAGTTTATGCCTGCCTAGCTGTTTATATATTGACTGTCAGAGTTGACAGTTAAGACAGCTAGAATGACATACGTTAAAATCTTTTAACAAATAACAAATTTCTTAAATAACTAACAGCAGCTAAAGTATACAAAGATGCCGTAAGAAAAACGCTTTTTTATTAAATTTAAACAATTTAAATTCGCTATACATAAATAAAAGTATTATATATTTCAGTTTATAACTAGTAAAATAAAAGAAAATAATCTATTTTTTTATAACTTTCCATTTCCTTTGCCCTAACTTACAAGTATAAGTGTTAAAGTTAGCTGGTCAGTTAAAAATGTAGTATGTGTTTTAACAAACAAATATTTATTTTGTATCTTTAAGTTACATAATCCAAACAAATCGACTACAACAACAGTAAAAGCAAAGCTACAAAGAAAATAAAAACAATAAAAAATGTAAGACAACAATAACATACAACAACTTTGTATCTAAAAAAAATAGTAAAAATGTTAAAAAGTTAGGTTAGGTCGATTTTAGTTGTATAGCTACATTTACATATTCGTATGTAAAACTCATTTATGAAATTATTGTTTATTAAAAGAAATATCAAGATTTTTAAAAATTAATGGAATTTTATAATTTTAAATATTAGATAAATTATTTTTTAAAGTCAAAAATCTATTAAATTTCAAAGTTCATATTCCAAAACCCAAAATATTTTATTTAAATTAGTATTTTATTAAATTATTAATTAGTAAACGTTGAATTAGTATGAAGACATTTTAAAAGTAAAAAATAAATGCTTTGTTACTTTGAGTCTACATTAGACAAATTTTTATCAAGACAAACGTCAAAATTTTATCAAGATAAAGATTTGTCTAATGTAGACTGAATTTGTCAGTGTTATTGCAGCGTTAAAAGAAAATTGTCAGCGCTCGAGCTCTGACAACTTTGTCTTGATAATGCTTAGTAAAAGACGCCATCTTGATTGTTGTTGGTACTTTTTGCATGGTTTATTATGACATACGTTTTCTCCTATAATTGACAGAGATAAAAAATGATCTGCAAATCAAACAAAAATTTGACATTTGTCTTGATACAAATTTCTCTAATATAGACTCAACGTTAGCGTAAAAACGGCGTTAACTTTGTTGACTGCGACGACTTACAGACGCCACAGTCAGCCACACTACAAATCAACCGCCTCTCAAAACACTATTGTTATACGGTCAGTGTAGAAACGGCTACTATTAGAATAGTATTGAAATAAAATAAAACTAAAAAGAAAAAAAGAACCAAGCGACGTAGTGTTAAATAAAATAATAAATTAAAGGCAAATAATTGTAAAAAGAAGTGAAACAATAAACGAAAACCTAAATAAAAACAACTAAAAAATAAGGATTGTTTTATATATACAGAGTGTGTGAGTGCTTAACAAAAGACCGGACGGCAAGCAACCACTTAAAACAGCATCCAAAAAAGAAAACCTTTGCCCGTAAAATGCTATAAGGAGTAACTCTAGCCTCTAGTTCAGATTATTTCGAAATATGTAGTTTTTTTTATCGAACTGTATGTGTGATAATATTTCTCAAATTACTAGCATTTCAAAAAATAGGTTATAACTTTTAAAATTAAAAAAATATGTATATATATATTGAATTGACCCGCATTTTGTAAAGGACGTATGATAAAATGGTTCTAACTTTGGCCTGGGTAGCATTCTGTTCTGGATTTAAAGGGTTTCCTAGACAGCAGTAAAATGGGTCAAAATTGGTGATAAAAATAGACAAAATTATTTATCAATATCATTTAAAAACTTTAAGATAGCTTGTGTTGTTTGCTCATAAGGAGCTTTCAAAGTTAATTTTTTTTTTTACATTTTGAAAAAGAGTAAAAAATTAAATTTTCATCAATTTTTAGTGTATTTATTTTAAATAAAATGTATTTTAAAGTAAAAATTTAAATCAACCATCAACTTCAGGTATTAAAATATATTTTTCTTCAAGTTTTTGTAAATTATATTTTGTCTTAGTATTTAAATTATTTTTTTGAAAATTGTTCTTAAATACACTAATTTTCAAATTTCATGGAATGCAACTTAAAATGTTACAGGATGTTTGTTCTGAAAATTTTCTGAAAAATAGTACATATTGTCCACTTTAATACTATGAAAAAAAATCGTGCGCATATATAGCCCGATTTGAGAAAATACTTTAAAAAAAAAAAGCTTAAGTGCCAGACATTTTCTTTGCTTTATCAAACTTTAAACAGTGGGGAAGAATCGAAATAAATCTGTAACTTCTAATCGGATTTGAAATTTCACATAGGCATAGCAGAGAACAGTAGCATTTTGAGTTTAGAAGCGGGATCAAATATACGCATCTGGAGCGGAACTATAGGGGTTCAAAATAGAGTACTAGTGTCATAGAAAATGTTTAACCACTAACGAATTTTGGTTCCTTACCCAATTTCCAAGATTTTTATATTCCCTTAAAGTCCTCCATAAATCCTTTGGAAAACATACTTGCATGTACTATTTCTCTTATATATTCTTCGAGATATATTCATTTGAATTTTCAACAATCTCAACTTTGCAAGATGTTGGTCAAATCTTTTGCATATATATCCTAACATTTACAACCGATTTTATCATGTTTTTTTGCAGTTTATTAAAGAACAAAATATTTTATTGAATAAAGAAAATTTGAAGTCGATATCTTCACTGAGTCAGATAATAAACGATTTTTAATTGGAAAGTTTGCAAAAATTAATAAACAGACGGACGGAAGGACAGACATTACAATTCTTTAAAGGAGTGCTTTCGAAAAAATCTTAACATATATACTATTCAATAACTTGGAAAGGGTAGATCCTAAAGTTTTCATTATTTTTTTTATTTAATTGATAATTTATTACAGATCACAGGAAGATATTACTTTTGCAGTTCTAACCACTACTTATGAATTTGTGGATCATTTTTAGTAACCCTTCCGTTAAAGATTTGATAGTTGCTTCAGTCACTTTTTTGGAACAGTGTGCACATATTCTTTTAAAATCTTCGATATTTCGGGACACCTTTTTTGTGTTCTTCAATTCATTTTTCACAAGAGCTTAATAACTCTCCACTGGTCTAAGCTATGGACAATTTGTAAAATTGACCTCTCTTGGCACAAAAACTATGTTATTGTTTTGGTACCACTCCAGAGCTTTCTTACCATAATGATATGATACCAAATCGGACCAAAAATCTGTGAACACGTTTTGCTCTCTTATGAAAGGAAGAAGTCTTTTTTGCAAATATTCTTTGATGTATATTTTGGTATTAATAGATCCGAATATATCAAATAACTTTCTTGTTTTGCCGCAACTGCAAAAAGCTTGTTATACCAGGAATTTCGTAAGAAATTTTGTCTGCTTTTGGGTCTTAAACTTATATTTAACATTGCCCCGAGCATTAACAATATAAAAGTTTTGACACAGAAGCTGCGAAAATTCTGCCAGCACATACCTTTCTTCGTCAATTATTCAACATTAGTATTTTTGTATGAAATTTGGTTTTAACTTCCCTGTCCAATTCTTGGCTTCTAAATGTTTGGCAGCATTTCTGTTTGGAACTTTTTGGACTTTATATGTTATCAACTCTGCACTAGATTTAAATTTTTGCACCAAATACTCAAAGCACTGAGTTAACTGGGCTGCTTTTCTACCAGATGTGTTTGGAGTTCCTTTCAACATTCTTTAAATTTTCTGGCCTTCCCAATATCATTTGGACCTATTTTACTTTACGAACCAGGTTTTCTATCAATGGTCAAATTCTCCTGATATTAGAAAAAGTTTGACGGCTGAAATTTAATTCTGTGGCCAATTATTTGTAGAACCTATTTGGATTTTTTTATAATAATAATAATTTGTAGCACGTACATCTTTTTCGTCACTGATTTTGATGAAAATCACGACAAATCAACATGGTTATTATTGAAAATAATAATTGACGTATTTTTCCGTGATAACTACATCAAAAAAAATTTCAATATTGATTCCGAAAAAAGTTATGAGGCAAAACGTGTGTTAAGATTTTTTGATCGCACTCCTTAATATTCCAGATATATATTATTTTTTTACTTCTTGACCGATATAAAAACTAAATCTAAATACTAAAGTATTGATATCACCTTTCCCTGAATTAAGTGCCATTTTCGACCCATTTAACCCAAATGTACAGACAGACGGACAGACATTGTCATTCTGCCAAAAATATTTTAGAATAAATAGAAATAATAGTAAATGATCATCAAAATTCCGACATAACCTTTTCCTGAATTAAGCGCCATTTTCGACCCATCTATCCCAATTGTACATATTACCATTCAACAAAAAAACATCTTATAATTGTAAAAATGCATTTTTCTACTTACATTAAATAGGAAAATTAAACGTGATTATTAATGTGTTGATATCACCTTTCCCTGGATTTTAACTTTAACTGAAATTTAACTCTAATGTATAGACGGACGGACAGACATTTAAAATTTTAAAACTGAATTTTTGTACCTAATAATCAATAAAAAAAAAACGTGATCATTAAAATATTTATATCACCTTTCCCTGAATTAATCGCCATTTTCGACCTCTTTTACCCCAATGTGCGACATCTTTAATCTCCTCTACCAAAATATTTATCATTTCTACTTTTGAATGATGTGTTGGAATCACTTCACCATGATTTTTTTCCGATATTATCCGGAACTTGAAACCAATTTTTGCACAGTATGTATCTATAAATTGTGCCAAACTAGATTTTCTAACCTACAATTCATAAAATCAAAATTTAAATCAAAATTGGATGAGGAAAATTAAGTAAGATGTCTTTGTAAGAAATTTCTTCTAATACAAAAACAAAGAAAATTCAGCCCCGTTAACAATAAAACAACTATTTAACTAGACGTGAAACACTAACTTTCAGTTTTGGTTAGAACAAATTTTTAAGTTATTTTTAAAGAAATATATCCAATCCGAATCTACATTAAAATTAAGAACAAAGTTCGGGTCAAAATATATTTTTGAAATGGCACACTTTAGTAATTAAAATTGTATAAAGTTTTCTATATAGCCCCCATACAAATGTTCTTCATTATAACAATTTATATCACGAAGATTGATCCATATTTCATATATCTCCAAAAATTTTACCTGGTGATGAAATTTGGCTCAAATAAGTTTCAACTGTGGACATATCAAAAGGAAATTTTAAGATTTAATTTTTAATTTACTGTTGGTATTCATGAACTAACTACGTACTATGTTATATTTATTATTTTATTAATCAGAATTTTACGCAGACCTTTCAAAATTTTGCTATGGTTCCCAAATGGCGGTCCATAGCGAATACGTGTTAACTTTTTTAAAACTGCTACAAATATATACCATTAGATTCAGAAGGTCTCTATTTTTATGCATATGTAGGATTTAAACTTACTGTAAAATTTAAGCTCAAAATAATACTATGCATATTTGGCATACCTTTGTCCAATGTATAAAATGTAGGGTATAGCCGGCTTAGTAGAGTCATCAATCGGTACTAAAAAATACAACAATAACAGCAATAAAACAAAAAAAATCAAAATAAATAGTATTTTCTATAGTTGTGTTAATATTGTTGTCTTCAAAAACAAAAATCATAAACTTTTAAACAAAAAATAAAATAAAAATCATTAAAGAAAACAAAGTACAAATAAAAATATTTTCAACCAAGTCTTAAGGCTTGAAGTAGAATTGATGGGCTGTTTTTTTTTAAGGCAGCAACAAATAATGAACAAATTCCAACAAATGACGTTTATAACAATTACAAAAAATTTAAAAAAGTAAAAGATCGGCAAATATCCTATTGAATTATGTAAAGGAAATAAGCTAGAAGCTGATAATATGTATCTATTATAAATTCAGTTTTCCAAAATAAGTAGATCTTAAAATTTCCAAATTATCAATCTATTTAATTTCAAATAGATTGATAATATAATGTTAGTTAAAAAACCTAAAATGAAAAATTCATTTCAAAGATCTAAAAAGGTTTACATATACTATTTTAAACTATGTTTAGCTTAAAAGAAAAGAAGCAAATCTCCTTCCCTCCAAGAAAATAAATACGAAAAGAAAATATGAAAACAAAAACAAATGAACAAAAATAATACCCCCAAAGAAAGAAAGATTTAAAAACAAATTTTGATGTCTATAAAAAAAGTGTTTTAGTTTAAGCTAAACTTACTTGCTGCCATACTAACCAACTATCTCACTGACTGACTTCTTGGTAGCAGCTTTGTTGAATGCATGCCAAATAATCGGCAAAACTAGTGGATTCATTTGTTGGATGCCTGACTGACTAACTGTCGAACAGAATGGCTGTTTGGTTGCTTTTTCTTTAACTTGGATGAATGAATGGATGGATGGTTGGATGACTGGCTGGTTGGTTGGCAGACTGGCTGTTTGAATACGAATGCTAGTATTACTCAATATATGCTAAAAAGTGAAGTAACCTAGATTTGATTAGTTTAGGTTTTCAGCATTAAATAGTTAAAATGTGGAACTAATAAAAACAGCAGCAACAACAACAACAATAATGACTAAAAGAAAAATAAAAGTTTACAAAAAAAAAAAAAAACATTAATTACTTTATTGTGTAAAAAAAGCGAAATGTAAAAAGAGTGGGCAAGAAAATAAGAGTAATGAAATGAGAAAATATAATCATATAATTCGTTAAAAAAAGCACAGTTGTAAGTAGTTGTCAAAATACTTTTAGAATTCGATATCACAAATGCAGAATCTAAATGGGTGTAAATCAACGGTTCTCAAATGGGGGTCCGTGACCCACAAGGGGTCCGTAAGGACATTCGTGGGGGGTCGCGAAGAGTTCCTGAAACATATTCTTAAACACAAAGTTTTTTAATATAAATATTATTTAGAAGTTCAAATGAAAATTCCAATAAAAGCATGAAACTATTTAGAAAAGAAAATACATCTTTTTATATCCAAATTAAAGACAAGCGTAAAGTTTTTTTCTAAAATGAGTTCTTTTTAGAAACTTCTGATGAAGGAACCTTTAATTGAAAATATTATGCTTGATAAAGATAACAATGATCAAACGAAGAAAGTGATGTTGTCCAATAGAGAGTCCCGAGGAAAGCCTTTTTCGAGATTTCATTATAGGAAGACCCCTCAAACGATGCGAAAAAATTTGCAAGTGTCATGGATCCCATATATTTTGGTAAAAAAAAGTTTAGATTTTTTAATCGAAATAGGTATCAAAAAATTCGTAATTTTATGCTGGTAATGGAAAAAATATTTTAAAATTTTTTTTCCGTGGTATTTTATTTCGCTAGAAGATTTTTTAAGGCATTTGATGAAAAATTTTTTGGAAAAATGTTGAAAATCATATATTAGCCATAAAGGAAACAAAGTTATAAAATTCTTATCCACTTTTTAAGAAAAACATCGAATTTTTTTGCATGATGTACTAAAATTACAGTTTATGGACCAACATTTTTGCGAAAATTTTTTTATAATTGGCTAAAAATTACGAAATATTTGATACCCATTTCAAGACACAACTCAATACTGTTATTTGGACGAAATGTTCTAGACCCGTAACTTTCAATCACTGGTAGAAAACTGAAGATCAATTTTAAAAATTTGTTGAATATTTTTCCCATATTAAGCTAATTTTTACGCATCGTTTGAGGGTTCTAGCTATAAAATTTTTATCTACGGGATCCTACTGTCCAATGACACAGTATAAAGAAAACTTTACGATATGGCAGGGAAAACAATTAATTAAAAAGATAAATATGTAGTTCACTTAAATTTGATGAAACTATAGTTTTTTCACATGAAATTCTACTTTTATTTTATAGAAATATAAATAAAAATATATTATACCAAGAACTTTTTATAAAATCGTTTTCAGTACACAAAACTTTTATTTCATCGATAAGTTTACGGCTATATAACGAAAATTTGCTTAAGCAACTTTATAATTTATAAAAAGAAAGTCCTTTCAATATTAGTATTAGGAAAGTACCAGGTTCATTTCAAAAAGAGTTGAAATTCGTTGAATTTAATTTTGAACCAACAGATTTAAAAGCATTTTAAATAGTTGAAATATAGCAAAGTTTATCTACTTGTTGGCCTCGAAGCCCTAAAAATGTTAAAAAAATTTTCTTCAACATACATTTTTATGTAAAAACATCTTTTTCACTCTTTTGTCCCTCAAAAAAGAGATTCGGTCTTTAAATTTATTATACGGAAAAAGTCTCTTAATATTCAAGCAAAACAATGTCGAAATTATTAATATTATTTTTTAAAATTACTTTATCTTTACATTTTTTCTGATCTTTAATTGTAGTGTGCCGCGTTTCCATTGCAATATCAAAAGGGGGTCGCGAAGCGATGTCTTGTGAGAACCCCTGGTGTAAATGAATCATATAATAAATTGCTTTTAGGATTAAGCTAAATTCTGCTAGTATTTTAAAAAATATTGACTTAACTACAGGAATTTTTTCAAAATAATTTTGTAACTTCCCTGCTGGAAATTTGTAGCAATTGATGCAATAGTACCGGTCCCTCAGTACCAATTGACACCTAACAGCCACCAAAGTTCCACTTGAGAACCAGTTGAACCAGTGAGAGCTAATTTATAGCTTGTTTGTTAAATGCGCAATTAGCAACTCGCACGCAATAACAATCTGTGATTGAGTGATAAGCGGGTAAGACTTTAAAACATGAGATAAGTAAAAGTAACCTGGGTTCAATTCGGGGTGCCGCCATTGACATTAAAAAAAAATATATATAAAATGAAAATGTTTAAAATACAAAAGTAAAAAAAAAATATATTTATCAATACTGAATATGCCCTTTTGGGTTAGTTCTGTGACCTGTCCCAAAACTAGTTAAAAAGGGTGAATTTCTCCCTACTAGGCCAACGCCATCTTAAAGTGACAGGTCCAGCTTATATAAAGTGTTAGAACTAGAACACGTTCCTCTCACTTTGGACCAATCCCGTAACATGTTTTATGTTAGTTCTTTTCCCTCTGGGGTTGTGAACTACTCCTGTAGCAATATTTCATTACTTACCCAGTAAGCCAACATATTACATTGCTAAAAGGCGATAACTACTTAAATTTATTGTGAAAAACTCATTTTAATAATTTCTTCATTTTAATAATTTCCTAAAAAAATTTCAGTTTAGTTTGGGATTGAACCGTCAACCTTCTGAGTGCTACTTAGACCCTCTAGCAAATTGAACAATTGCAGAACTAAATTAACTTGTTATGTATTTGTTTCACTACTCAAAGAAATAAGAAAAATAATGATAACTCATTACCTGATAATAAGTTTAGTAAGTACTAGTCATTATCAAAAGCCAAACAATTTTTGCTGGAATTTTTCATATGAACTCCATTCCAATGTATGTATATCCATTCAACCAAACGAATGTAATTTTCAAATATCTCGCCAGCCAGGGATTTTACAGCAGGTTGGCTGTAAGTAATAAACCGAATATTCTATCAGAAATCCTATGATACTTCAGCCCTCTTAATAGCCGATATCCCGGCCTGAAGAATACTACATCCATTCGAAATTTTTAATGATATTTACGTACCTGTATCCTCTGTAAAGCATCTCTGTTTTCGAACCATCAGTATAGACCCATAGACAACTAGGTTCCAGAGTGAGATCAATAACTCCCTTAAAAACATCCCTGAGGTAACTATTAAATAAGGATGTTAATTAAAAAAATAATATTTAATTATTCAAATTATCACTAATTAATATTTATATTTGATTAATTTATTAATTGATACAATAAAAAAAAATAATTGAAAACCAATAAATTGTTTTATTTTTAATAAAAAATATTATAAAATTTGAATTTTAATCTCTTGAATAATTGATACAATTAAAATAATAATTGGAATACTTTTTATCTTTGATATATATTTTAATTATATCAATAGACCATATTTTTTCTGATTGTCATATATGTTTTAAAAATTATTTTATTGTATAAATTATTCGTGTCTTCACACTTTATTTTTTTATATTTCTATTTCAAAATAAATACATTTATCAGCTTTCAATTATTTTTCATATTGAATTAATTATTTAATAAAAAATAAATTACAATTAAGTGATCATTATTATGAGTGAATATTAAATCTTATTAATAGATTGAATGTCAATTAATAAAATAATTGAATATTTATCATTCATAATTGAAATTTAATTTTAGATTCTTATATCTAAAATTTTAATTTGATTTGTTAAAATATGTACTTCGATTTTGAAACATTTATTTAACAACAAAAATATTTAAAATCATTCCAAATTCTGATTCAAAATTTAATAGATATTTGATACAAAATATTTGTTTTTGTGTATTAATTGATAGAAATTATGTGATTTTCTGGTACAATAAATATTTTTTAACAATTTCTAATAAAAATCAAGTTACTTTTAGCATGAATAATAGATAATTAAAAAAATTATATTTTAAGAGCATATTTTTAAATTTTAAGGGCATATTTTCTGATTTAAAGAGCGTTTTATGCGCATAAAAAACTTAACACAAAATGTTGACATATTTTCTTTACCTTTCTTCTTAAAGTTTAATGGTAAAACTATTTAATTCTTTTATATTTCATTTTGATATTTATTTTTTTATTTAATAAGGAGTGAGATCGAAAAAATCTTAACATGTATAAAATTCAATAATTTGGAAACGGTTGATCTTAGAGTTTTGATTGTTTGTTTTTTATTTAACTGATATTATATTACAGATCACAGAAAAATATAACTTATAGTTCTAACCACTACTTATGAACTCGTGGTTCCTGTTTGGTAACCCATTCATTAGAGATTTGATAGTTGTTTCAGACACTTTTTTGGAACAGTTTACGCATCTCCTTTCTTACTGTAGTGACATGATGCCAAATCTGGCCAAAAAGGAAGAAGCCTTTTTTTCAAACATTCTTTGATGTATATTTCGGTATATATTAGGGTGATCGATTATTCGACTTTTTTGAGAAACCGGTTTTCGAATAGTTCGAATAGTTGGTATTTTAAAAAAACCGGTTGCACTTTTTGAAATTCAGAAAAAACCGGTTAACCGGTTTTTTGTAGAAGTTAATATTTATATCAAAAGACTACATTTCTTTAAAAAAATCAATTCTTATAATTAAGTTAAAATTTATTAAATACAAGCGTAAAAGCCTAACAATGTCAGGAAAAATAATATAATAATGAAAATATGCACAAACAAATCCGAAAATTAAAGGAAAAAAATATGAACATTTAGCACACATTCCTCTCCCTAATCGAAGTCAATTATTTGAAGCCGTTCAAATTTATTGGAATTATATTGATTAAAGTTTTAAATTCGTAAACCTTTCAAAATAAAAAAATCGTCGTAAATGCGCTCCCTGGCCGAAATACAGAATCAGTTTTTTATAGGATTTGGAGAGCAAACAATAAGTATAGCAACTCAAAAGTTCTTAATACCAAAACAGACTTTTTGGTCCCTGATAGAAACATCTGGCACTGTTAGAATTTGTTGAACGAATAGTTTTATAAGTATGCCGATTTATAGTTTCTTACGTCGTCTGGGAGCTTCAGAAAACTCTGGAAAGGAAACATTGCTTAGGAAAGATATATTTAAATCCATATATATAGATCCACGTATTTTCGCTCCCTGATAGAGATTTCAAAATCTTGTATTACGAATAGGGTTATAATTAAGCTGAATTTTAATTTTCTATGTCTTCTGGGAGCTTTAGAAAGCTCTGGAAAGAGAAAAAATTCTTAGAAAAAGACACATAATCCTCTTATATCCGCTCCCTGATAAAAATGTCAAAATATGGCTCCATTAGGATTTCTTGGACAAAAAGTTTTATAATTAAGCCAAATTTTAATTTTCTACGTCGTTTGATAGCTTCAGAAAGCTCTGGAAAGAGAAAAAATGCTAAGCAAATTATATATCTAGATGACTGGAAGATAATTATGTTTCAAAATTGTAGAAAGAATCATATAAATTTTAGTTAGCATAAAGTCTCAATTAAGTCTAATTAAGTCTCAAATGAAACGATTCTGCAGGTGAAACTTTTTTAACACAACACCTTTAAAAAATAAAGAAAATATTGGATCAAAAAAATTAAATTGGGTCATACAGGATAATTATTAATTATTTATTTGTTTAATATTACAGAATAAATTCCAACTTAGACTTAAACCATATTTTAAAAACATAAGAAATCAGTCTTTATGAATATTTAAAAAATTATTCCTAAATTTTTAAATATCACTATTACTATTTAGTACATGTTTTCTGAAATAAAATGCTATTTTTAAAACCGGTTTTTTGTGTTTAAAAAAACCGGTCTATTCGACATTCGAAAAATTAACATTTTGAAAAAACCGACAGCACATTGACTGAAAAAACCGGTTGGAAAACCGCGTCGATCACCCTAGTTTGAAGCTCTTTTCCAATTTTCTTGGCCTTCCCAATATCATGTGGACTTTTTTTCTTCCTTAAACAGGTTTCCTATCAATGATCAAATTCTCCTGATACTGGTTAAAAACATTGGAAATAGTTTGAAGGCAGACCTTTAATTCTTTGGCCAATTTTAGATTTTTTGAAAATTATTAACAGTTTAAGCACGTAATTAGTTTTCGTCATTCATTTTGATTAAACTCACAACAAATCAACATGGCTGTCGTTAAAAATAATGAATGAAATATTTTTCAAAAATAAGTAAAGCAAACAAAATTTAAATATTTCTTCCGAAAAAATTTAAGAAGCAAAACGTGTGCTGATTTTTTTGATC
Organism: Protophormia terraenovae; assembly: GCA_951394005.1. NCBI lineage: Eukaryota > Metazoa > Arthropoda > Insecta > Diptera > Calliphoridae > Protophormia > Protophormia terraenovae. Next base: position 111,501,969 of record OX596077.1, on the reverse strand, counting down.
TCACTCCTCTATTAAATTCTATATTTAAAGCCAAACATCTTCCATTTATTACCTATCCGTTGATATACATGTACATATAACATGTTTATATCAATCAATTGCCATTTACAAGCAAATCCATCTTATCAAGTTTAGCTTTAAATTTATTTTTCCTCAATTCATTATAAATCATTTTTAAAAGCAACTACAATTTCCAACTTAACGAAATAAAATCTAAAATTACTGTTGATCGGTTTATAAGCTTAAAATGAAAAGAAAGGCTACATCTAAGATTTGCTACAAAAAAGATTATTTTCATTAAATAGACAAGAAAAGAAATCTAAAATTACATTTTTTTTAAATAAAAAAAAGAGTGATTAGCTTCCTTCATAATTTAAAATTAAACATTTTTTGTTCACTCATTTTTTTCTAATCAAGCAAAACAATAAATTTCACTTTTATGCAGCTGTCAAAAGAAAAAAAACACACAAAAGTTATTTTGTTTAAGAAAAAGTACTTGTTGAATGTTGTTGTTAAGCCCTTAAGATACCCTTTTTTAAAATTTTTGTTTATTTGTTTTTTTTTTTTTTTTTTTTTTTGTTGTTATTTTTGTGATAATTTTAACAAATATTAGCCACCACCTAACACAACATAATAATAGAAAATTTAAAGAAGAACACAAACTCGCCTGCATACATACACTCAAAAAAAGAAAATAGTTATAAACAAATAAACAACATTAACAATTGACCAAAAAGAAAAAAAAATAAAAGCTCAAATAACAAAACAATTTGGGTAGGTTGTGTTCAAATTTTGGTTTTGTTTTTTTGTTGTTGTGTTTTTTTTTTATAAGTAAACCCTACAACAACACAAATAAAAAATAATAGAAGCAGCACTTAACAATTAACAACAAACCAACAAAAAAAAAACTTTCTTTCTTGTAGGCCTTAAAGGGCTAAGTTAGGAAAAATAAGTATTCATATACAATTGGTTTATAATGTGTATGACTTTCAGAGATTTAAAATGTTTTAATCATGAAATTAATGCAAGTCATTATTTTAAGCTGCAAATATTTTTAAATATTTGGTTTACATAAAGAATAAATATCACATTTTTTGGGACGCTGTAAAAGGGGTCGAAAATGGCGATTAATTCAGGGAAAGTTGATATCAATATTTTAATGATCACGTTATTTTTTTTTTATTGATTATTAGGTTAAAAAATTTAGTTTTAGAATTTTAATTTTTTTTTTTTTTTGGCAGAATGGTAATATCTCTCCTTCCGTCTATACATTAGAGTTAAATGGGTCGAAAATTATACAGAATTCAGGAAAAGGTAATATCAACACATTAATGATCATGTTTAACTTTCCTATTTATTAGTAAGTAAAAAATGTTTTTTTAGAATTATAAGATGTTTTTTTTTGGTTAAATGGTAATGTCCGTCCGTCTGTCTGTATATTGGGGTTAAATGGGTCGAAAATGGCGCTTATTTTAGGAAAAGGTGATATCTGAATTTTGATGATCATGTTCTATTTTTTCTATCTATTAGTTAGTAAACAAGTAATTTTTAGAATTTTAAAATATTTTTTGGCAGAAAGTCAATATCCATTCGTCCGTCTATACAATTGGGTTAAATAGGTCGAAAATGACATTTAATTCAGGGAAATGGGATATCAATACTTTATTTTTTATATTTAGTTTTTATATTGGTCAAGAAGTAAAAAAATAATATATTTTTGGAATTTTAAGACTCTTTTAATGAATTCTAATGTCTGTCTTTCCGTGCGTGTGTTTATTAATTTTTGCAAACTTTCCAATTTAAAATCGTTTATTATCTGGACTTTAAGGCAATATAAAAATCTTGGAAATCGGGTAAGGAACCAAAATTCGCTAGTGGTTAAACATTTTCAATGACATTAGTACCCTATTTTGAATCTCCATAGCTCCGATCCCGTATCGTATTCGGAATCCTGCTTCTAAACTCAAAATGTCACTCTCCTCTGCTACAACTATGTGAAATTTCATGTAAATCCAACCAGCCGATTGGAAGTTACAGATTTATTTCGATTATGCCCCACTGTTTAATGTTTGATAAAGCAAAGAAAATATCTGCACTTACGTTTTTTTTTTTTTTTTGTATGAAATCTACTGGAGTTTTTTTTCGAAAAAAAAATCTCAAATCTGGCTATATATGCGCACTGTTGTTCTTTTTTTTTCATAATATTAAAGTAGACGATATGTATCGTACTATTTTTCATCCTGTAACATTTTAAGTTGCATTCCATGAAGTTTGAAAATTAGTGTATTTAAGAACAATTTTCAAAAAAAATAACATAAATACTAAGACAAAATATAATTTACAAAAACTTTAAGAAAAATATACTTTAATACCTGAAGTTGATGATTCCATTTTAAATTTTTACTTTAAAAACATTTTAATTAAAATAAATACACAGAAAATTTATGAAAATTTAATTTTGTACTCTTTTTCAAAAATGTCAAAAAATTTTTAACTTTGACAGCTCCTTATAAAAAAACAACACAACCTAGCTTAAGGATTTTAATTGATATTGAAACATAATTTTGTCTATTTTTATTCAGTACCGAACTTTATTACAAAAAATTAAATTTCAAAATTCAATTAATCGCCACTTTTGACACATTTTATCCCAACGCACAGTGTGCGATTTAAAAAATGAAATGAAAATAATTATGGAACTTTGGAACGGCTACTCTGATTTCCATGAAATTTCACATGGTGATATTAGAGGTGTAGGCGAGTTTAAGTATTGAGCTTGGACCATATAGACTTACAAGGGGCGAGTCCACAGGGTCCCAAAGTTGGACACCTCGGGTATAAAATTTATTAAAAAAGATCCTGATTCCTTATATCTGAACCGATTTGAAGGATATTTATATGGGAGGATTCTGCTATACGAATCTGCAATAAAAAAATCAAAAATCAAGATGGCGGATCCAATTTGGCGTCTAAAATTTGTACTTTTTATTTGATAAAATTTTAATTAATCACATTTGACAGACTTGGGGTCCCTGAACGCAAATTAGTTTTTTTGATTTTCTAAAAGACGAAAGCAATATAGCGAATCAAATTGGATCTTGATCCTGAATTTTGGACATAATTAGAATACTTGGTGTACATGGAAAATACATATTAAATATAGGGTGTAATAAAAAATAATAAATTCAAAATGGCGGATGCAATATGCCGGTAAAAAAATCATTATATAACTTGATGAAATTTAAATAAACGCATTTTAAAGACTTTTGGTCACTGAATAACATTTTATTTCCTGATTTTCGGAAAGGCGGAATCAATGCTATGGACTTTAAGAATAATAAGCGCCATATAATAAAATATTGTAATTAATCGCCAAAAAATGTATCAATATATAGTTTGTATATTTGTTGCTGTAAGTTGTTAATAACGACCAGTGTTGCCAGGACTTGAGAAAAAAAGAAGCTAAATTAGACTTCAAAAAAAGTCAGAAAAGGCTAAATGTCCCAAAAAATAAAGCCAAAAAAAAAGCTAATATATTGTTTTATTTAAAAACGCATTTATTTATTTTTTCTCATTAGATTTTGGTATTACTTAAAGATATTTTAGTGAATTTGTAAATATAACATAAATAGTTTTTATAGGTAACAAAGTTTGTTAAAAAATACTTATAATATTTTCGTAGAATAAAGCGCCGCAGGCGAAAATTTTCGTTAAATGTAAATAATTTCGATTTTTTGTGCGAACTAATACACAAAAATGCTTAAATTGATGATTCTGTAGAAATAAAATGAGTAAATTTTTAGCATTTTTAAGGCTATTTTAAAATTAAAAAAAGCTAGAAAAAAGGTTAGAAGCTAAAACGAAAATTTTGAGGCTAAAAGCATAATAAAAAGGCTAGATTTAGCCTTAAAAAGGCTAAACTGGCAACACTGACAACGACTTTAAGGTAAAATAAGAAAATCAAAATAGCGGATTGAATATAGCCGCCAATAAGAGTGCAATTTATAATCGTTTGAAATTAAGCTGATTTTTATTTTAAGTTTTCAATTTAAATGCCAAAAATTGTTGCTCAAAATAATAGATACAGTTATTATTATATTAAATCGAATTCTATTGTACTTTTTTGATTGTTTTTATGTGATGCGATAAGAAAAGTTGCATTTGGATTAAAAATATTATAAAGAAATAGTATTCTGACACAGAAAATGGGAATCATTGTACCAAATAATAGAGACAAATTTTCAAAACAAAAGAAAGCTGGAAAATAGTTGCTTTAAATGACAAATAGGGACTAGGAAGATATCTAAATTTTGTCTAAAATGCCTTATATAAAAAACAAACTGTAGAAACTCGTATTAGATCTCATAAAAGAATACCAGAATTGGCAAAAAAATAAAAAAAAAAAACTACTTCATTTCTTTGAACTATTTTTAATGAAGTATGTCCGCAAACAGTTTGGCTTCGTCTTGTGCGAAACAAATTTTCGAACAAAATTGCCAGAAAAGTTCCATCAATAAATATACAAAATTTTAAGATACTAAGGGCCGTTATTATAACCTACCTATAAGGTATCAGATAGTTAAAGGTAAGATAAACTAAAGTGAACGATAAAGTGAACTTTATCTACTTTTGGTTATTACAACTTGGTTTTAAGTTAAATTTTACAATTTTGATAATACGGCAATATCAAAGCAAAAACCGATTACTTTTGGCCACTTAACGTAGTGGCAACATGTACTATTTGAAAGTAACTGCCACTAACGGAAATATAAACAAATAAAAACAAAGAAATTTTTAAAATAAATGAGTTTAAGCTAACTAAAATACAACGCCAGAGCAAATATAAATATAGACAGAAAAATTATTAAAAACTACAGCGGAATAAATATGATTTTATTTATTTCTTTAATAAAGCAGAAAATATGGCAGCTCTGAATACATAAACCGTCCGATAAACGTTAAATGTCAGATGTTCTTACCTTTAGCCTATTGGTCACTTTTGGCTTTTTATTCCTTACATATATTAATATAAAAGTATATAAAAATTTTGGTCGCCATATTGGATTCGCATTTTGTTTTTCATTTTTTTTTTTTTTTTGGATCCGGAATTATGATAAATTATGATGAGAATCTTATTTCGTATTTTCATAATTTTTATATAAAAAAAAAAAATTGTTTTACAATATAAATGAATGAGATTTGAAGGACTTTTTTGGTTAAAGGGCTTTTTCTTACGAGTTTATGAACGGTAGCAAACGGCCGCAAAAATTTAGATAGAAAACAATTCAGAGAATACATCAGCATTATTAGTATGAAAATATTCATTGGATCTGCTTAGATCTAGGCTTTAAAATTCCTATTTTTGGATAAAAATCGTATTTTTTATAAATAAAATCACTTTCATATGAAATTGCCTTAAAATGTCACGATTTTTTATTTTATTTAAGTATTTATTTTCACCTCTTTTACCTGTCACCATTTTCAAACACATTTTTGAGTAATTATGAATTATATAAACTATTTATAACAAATACAAAATGTCAGCAAAAATATGATATTTTAACTTTGACCTCTTGCTATTAAGAAACGGTAACCCGCAATAAAATAAAATTTTTAGGGTATAAAATCCAAAGCCTCTAGATTAAACAGCTGTATGAATTTTTCCCCTTACATGAATTGCACCTTTTGTCAAAAAAAAAATCGAGCTTGTGGCCCAGAGTGTGTTACAAACATTACACAAACGCATAATACCCCAACCACCTATTTTGGTGCAGAGTATGAAAAGTTATGGACCAAAATCTAGAACATGTACAAATATAAACTCGATTACCAAAAATGGGCCTGATCCGCCCACATCGCATATAAGGTAAATCGAAATATGTAAAAATTTATGCGATCGTATAATTTCTTTTTCATGAATAAATTTTTGTTTAACTTATTACATTCTTTTAAACACTGCATGAATAATAAATTTTTCCCAAAAAAGTGCATAAATATACTAAATAAAAGGGTCTTTAAGAGCTTATTGTTAGTTTGGTTACAAAGGTGATTGATGAAAGCTAATTGTATGACTGTCCAAAAAAAATATTGTTTATACAACAATAATAAAAGCTCAGCACAATAAAAACAATAACAACAAACGAAAGTGAATTGAAGCAGAAACATTAGAGCCCTTTCTCAGCTTCGTATAGGTCACGCATTTTATGTTGTTTTTTTTTTACATTTTTGAAAAGTGAAACTGAATCCAAAACTAAAGAGGTTTATAGCTAGAGCTGCAGAGTGATGTTTGTCTAAAGATCTTAAAACTATAATTTTAAAAGCTACAAGATTATTTTTATTATATATAAAAGATATCAGTTACTTTTATTTTTATAAAAATAATAAAATTAATCCATTATAAAATTTTAAAAATTCTATAAAATCTCAATGTCACACTGTGTCAACAACAACGGAAATAGGTATAAATGTCTGGTCATTAATAAATTTTGCATTTAAAAATAAATTTTCTAAATTAATAAACCATTTTTTTTTTTTCTTTTAATTCTAAATATAAACAGCATATCGTATAAGAAAAAAAAATATAGAGCATTAAGACGAACTAAATGTACCCTTAACAAATTATGACAGACCATTTTCTAATTTATTAATCATGAAAATTAAAAACTCTTCATATTTTCTTTTTTTATGTTATTTAGTCCTCATTGCTTATTCATTTGTTGAGTTGTAGACAATATAAAAATTTGTTTTGAATTATGCTTAATTAAGGATTAATATTGCTTCATAAACGATGCATAAATCAAATTCATATTTTCTTTAGACCATGCCCGTGTTATGAATAGTACCGGGGAAAATCATTATTCAAATATAAATATGAACTTAAGTGCTATAAGTCATATTTTTAATGTTGAGACTTTTAAAGAGAGAATAAAAGAAATAACCCAGTCAACTGTTTTAAAAGAAAATCATAATCATCATAATCAAAAATAATAAAGTATCCAAAGAGGATTGTGTCCATAAGAATGGAACTTAATTTGGAGAAAGATGATATAACTACTATATTTTAATGGTTACGTTTTATTTTTTTTTTTTTTTTTTTTTGTGCAGAATGGTAATGTCCGCCCGTCTGTCTATATATTAGGGTTAAATGGGTCGAAAATTGGCGCTTACTTCAGGAAGAGGTGATTTTTATGGTCATGTGTTATTTTTGTATTTATTATTAAGTAGAAAATTAATTTTTAGAATTTTAAAATTTGTTTTGGCAGTAGAATAGTAATGTCCGTTCCTCTACATTAATGTTAAGTGGAATGGAAAAGGTGATATCAGTATTTTAATGATCACGTATTATTTTTGTATTTATTAGTAAGTATAAAAATGCATTTCTAGAATTCTAAAATTGATTTTGGCAGAATGGTAATGTCCGCCCGTCTACACATTGGGTTTTAATGGGTCGAAAATTACGCTTAATTCAGGGAGAGGTGATGTAAGTATTTTAATATTTACATTTGGTTTTTGTATTGGTCAAATATATCTTGGGAATTTTAAAATTTTCTTCTTAAGGTAATTCTGTTGTCCGTCCTTCCGTCTGTCTGTTTGTTAATTTTTGAAAATTTTCCAATTCAAAATCGTGTATTTTTGAGCTCAATAAAGATATTGAATTTTCTTAATTCGTAAGATAATATTGTTTTTTAACTAATTACAAAAATATATAATAAAATATATTAAAACTGTTGAGCTATATATGTAAAAAGATTTTGCAAAATTGAGATTGTTAAAATTTCAAATACATATAACTCAAAAAATGTATGAGATAAATAGTACAGAGCTTTAATGTGATATGAACATTTTTAAAATAGGGCAAGGAAAAAAATTCGCTAGTGGTAAAGCATTTTCTATGTCATTAATACCCTAAAAGCGGAAAGGTAGAAGGCAGAGATACAAGCCGATCGGCTTCAAGACAGATTCGCGCCGCCGCTGGTGAATTTTCTACTTTATGCACCGCCGCCGTTTTCATCAGCTCACAACGGCTCAAAATCAGCCGCCAACATTTTTATAGTGTAATCAATTGTTTACAAAAAAGTGATGAAGGAAAATTTGAGAACACTGTCATAAATTTAATCTGGCAATGCTGTTGCACGCGGCAACGCGTCAAAGTTGTATTTTTTTTCAACTTTTTTTATATGGACCGCGTGAAAACATGATCAGCTGATGGCCGCGTGCTGCGTACATTGGCCTTCCACTATTAGATTTTTATTAAAATTTAACAAGAATCACATATATTTATATCATATTAGAATAAGTGAATGCGGAGCCACTGCATATCTATTATTATAATTTTACTTAAATGTGATAAATTAATTAGAATTAAGGATATTAGAACGTATAATAGTGAATTAATAATTAATAAAAGATGAAATCCTAACTTCTATTTCAACTGCATCAAGTTTGTTGTAGATGGGGAGCACCCTTGCGTTACAATGTAATATTTACTAAATTCCAGCCGAAAATTTAGCCGCCGAAATAATTTAATTTGCGCCGCCGCCGCCGGAAATTTTATCTCGGCTGGTTTCTCTGGCAGCAGCTGTAGACAACATCCACCCTGAATCTCTCAAAGTCAACGAGGTTGATCCAACTGATCCAACTGAACTCAATGTTGGTGTCGTTATGAAAGTACCAAAAAAGGATGATATTACATAATGCCACAACTGGAGGAGAATAATTCTGCTTCCAATGGTCAACAAGATATTGTCTCATATAATATTCGACAGGTTATCATACTCTCGATCACCTGAATTCCGCTATGAACAAGCTGGCTTTCGGACCCATCATTCCTGCACTGCGTATTATAGTTGAGCAATCTGTATAATGGAGAACGCCACTATATTGCATATTTATCGGTTTGACACCCTTCACCACAAAGCTATATGGAGGGCATTTCTGTGTAAAGGCAGTATTCTTTGGTAAAGGCATTCCGGATTGACATAATCAGCGGCTTATGTCGTAATGCAGTTGGTAGGGTGTTACATGGTCGTATTCTTGGAAGTGAATTCAAGATAGGTGCAGGAGTTCGTCAGGGCTGTATCTTGTCTCCATTACATGTTAATATAGTATTGGACATGATTATGAAAGAGGCAACTCGTCACCAAAAATTCGAATTAAGAACCAGTCTCACTAAATATTAGTTGACAGTCTCAAACTCTTACAGGTATGTTAAGTGAGCAATTAGCAACTCGTGCAAAATAGCAATCTATGGCTGAGTTGTTAGAGTTGAAGTCTATAAATCTTAACATTCATCAGAAGAACGTTGGTTCGATTCGGTCTGCAGCCATCGACATTAACGAAAAATTATAAAACAAAAATACATAAATTTAATAAAAATAAATTAAAAAAAATAAATAAAAAACGTTTAAAAAGTTAAATTTTTATTATATTAAACGACTCTGAACATGTCCTCTTGAACTAGTTCTGTAACCTGTCCTATGACATGTCCCAAGGTGCTAATTAGCCACCTCCAATGACAACCCCATGTAAAAGTGACAGGTCCCTTCCATATAAAGTTCTAGAACTGGAACCGGTCACTAGCCCAAAGAATCTGTTACGTGACTAGTTTTGAACCGGTTCTCTTTTCTCTAGGGTATTGCAAATAGCAACAAGAAAGGTAATCAAGCTTTTGGAGCGCTGCAAAGAGTGTAGAAATCCCCTAATGATTTGCAGTCATTGGCAGTATTTATCAACCACTCTCTCCAGAAATTATTGAGGGTATTCTCGCCCAATACCATTTCCAATAGAGACTTATACGAGAAAACTGGGGAAACCGTAGTCTAAGTTGAGTTAACAAAGCGAAAATATAACTGGATAGGCCATGTATTAAGAAAGAATCCAGCTGATATAGACAGAAAGGAAGGAAGCAGAAGAAAAGGAAGACCCGCAAACACCTAGAGAAGACAAGTCGAAACCGTAGAGAATGCAAGGAGATGGGCGGATATAAAATTATTGGCCCAAAACCGATCAGAATAGAAAAAAAACTTTATAGTGGCCCGACATTTTCAAAACAAACATCCTGTAACATTTTAAATTGCATTCCATAAAAGTTGAAAATTAAAAAATTTTAGAACAATTTTCAAAAAAATAACAAAAATGTTTGGACAAAATAAAATTGACAAATACTTAAAGAAAAATACACTTAAATACCTGAAGTCGATAGTTCCATTTAAAATTTTTGAAGAAAATCCTTTTTATTTAAAAAAAAATATACCGAAATTTGATGAAAATTTATTTTGTTTTTTATTATTTTTTCAAAATGTAAAATAAAAGTTTAACTTTGACAGCTCCGTAGAAGAAAACAACTCAACATAAATTGATGATTTTAATTGCTGTTGACACATAATTTTGTCCTTTTTTTATTATAAAATTTAAAAGACTTTTTATTAAAAAAAAAAAATACATCGAAAATTGATGAAAATTGAATTTTTTCCAAAATGTAAAAAACAGTTTAACTTTGACAACTCCGTACAAGTAAACAATACAGCCTAGCTTAATGATTTCAATTGCTTTTGATACATAATTTTGTCTATTTTTATTCGGTACCCAATTTTATTAATAAAATTTAAATTTCCAATTTTGACACATTTGACCTGTTGACTCCTCTTACACTTAATAACACTACAATTATAGTTAGGTGTTAATTTTTGTTAATTTTAACTTACTAAAATTGAAAAAATTTAAATCGGATATGTTTTTAGTAAAACTTGATTGAAAAAGTTTTTATTTTTTGTGTCAGTCGAAAGTTCCCTTTTTTTAATCAAAAACAATTTCGTTTAAAATAAATTGGCAAAATTATTATTATTTTTTAACATCAATGCAACAATCCCTATCCCTATATAAAAATGTTCGCTGGGTGCTTAAAATATTTCATATTGTCCTCATCGCATATAAAAAAAAATATATATATAAATGCATAATTATCTTTGCCTTAAACAAATGAAAAACTAACAAAACTAACTCAAAAAAGAAAAACAACTATATTGTTTGTTGCTGTTAATTTTTCCTTCATGTATCATAAATTTTTAGCTCAATTACTGCCAAACTAAGCGCCAAAATAAATGTAAAAATGTGGCATTAATTTTAAAATGTTGGCAGACTTAAAGCAAAAAAAGTACTATGAAAAGAAAAAATAACACGATCAAAAATCCTCAAAATACTTACACATAAAAATAAAACACTCAAAGTACATAATTTTTTTGCTATTCTTTTATACAAATGTTAATCAAAATGTTTAAATGAAATGTTCTAATAAATCTAAACAGAATTTGTAGTAGAATAACAACAACCTAGAGAAAAAAAGAAACAGACAATGAAATGAAAACAAGAAGGGATCCATCTAACCAACTATCACATCCAATAAAAATCATTCCAACATTATATGTTAAGAGCTTTGCCATTTGTTAAAAAAAGTCTTTTGTCGCAAATTAATGAAGTGATTTTGTGTGTTAAAGAAAAGTACACTTAAAGAAATCTTCAGTGTTAAATAGGTTTTAAAAGAATATTTAAAATAAACAGTAATTTTTATAATAACCCTAGAGTAAAGAGAACCGATTCAAAAGTAGTCACTTAACGGGTTCTCAGGGCCAGTGACCGGTTCCAGTTCCGGAACTTTATATGAGAGAAACCTATCACTTTTACATGGGGTTGTCATTTTATAAAAATTCGGTAATTGTTTACTTTTTAGAACTTTGGTGACGAATTAGGTGTCAATTGGTACTCAACTGGTACTGAGGGACCGGTCCATTACTACAATTGCCACATATTTTCCGCAGGGAAACTTTATGCTATCACAAAAGTGGATCAATTAAAAACGTTTCTATCAATATCTCCAAATCTTTATGATTACAATTTAACAAAAAAGTGATCACGATTTTATTTGTTTGCCTCCTCAATAACAATACATGGGTCATAGCCCGGTTTTTTGGACAATTTTTTAACAAAAATTTTCTTTATTGAAAATCAATTTTAATCCATTACATATTCGCCATTATTATATATGATCTTTTGTTATTTTTCTGTTATATTCATAATTACATCTCTGTAGAACTTTTGTGGTTTGTTAGTGAAAATCTTACCCATGTGATTTTCAGTGGTTTTGCGCTACCAATAATGCCACGTCGTCTGCGTATCCAACTAGTTTTGATCCATTTGGTTGATTCAATTTCAGTAGTCTGTCGTACATTAAATTCCATAGAAGTAGACCCAATATGGAACTTTGTGGTACACCAGCTGATACTTCGTAGTAATCCATACCATTTTCCGTGTCATATTCTAGGACCCTGTCCTGCAGATAGTTATCAACCATGTTGATGAAATATAATGAGAATCCTCTCTCTTTCATTGTCTGGCAAATTACATTCTAGTCCGCAGAGCTAAATGCGTTCCGAATGTCTAAGGTGACAATGGAACAAAATCTCACTACCTTCCGGATAGCATTTCCCTCCATTTCCGTCTCTAGGGATCCCATCTGGTCCTGGTGCCTTGCGCCTCTTCAAAGTACGGCATACTTCAATAACCTCCTCCCGTGAAAAGATCTCTTGCATATTGCATCGAATGAAGGTCGAAACGGTACCCGCCAAGGGAAAAGGTGTACTAACTATTGCGTATGCCCAATTTGGGTTAGAAATACCTGGAATTTTCACTCGGTTTCCAATTTTCTTCATTAATATCCTATGTGGGAGGCTCCATGGGGTCCTTGTCCACTTCTTTGTATAGTGATTTCCACGCCTTTCTATTTGAATCCTTAATATCTCCGTTTTCCAATTTTCTTCATTATTATCCTATATGGGAGGCTCCATGGGGTCCTTGTCCACTTCTTTGTATAGTGATTTCCACGCCTTTCTATTTGAATCCTTAATATCTCCGTTTTCCAATTTTCTTCATTATTATCCTATATGGGAGGCTCCATGGGGTCCTTGTCCACTTCTTTGTATAGTGATTTTCACGCCTTTCTATTTGAATCCTTAATATCTCCATTGACCAAGTGGCAATGGAGATATTAAGGATTCACTTGTTTAGCTCCATGACACTCCCTTCTGAGTTAAGCCATTTCTTCCGGTTCTTGCCAAGTTTGTAGTTTTCTTCATTCCAACATTATATATCTCTGTATGTGTCGTCCAGCTTTGGTATCCACGCTTAAGTCAACGGATATGAGTTAACTTTATATCTGTTAGTTTCTCCAAACATTTGTCTGTATTTATCTTACGGGTGTTCCATCTAGATAGGTCTATCTCTTTCTGAATATAATTGTGGTCACTCAACCCTCGTCCTTTAGGACTTCCCATTATATTGTATTGATTGCTATGGACAGTGAAGCAAAAATAATATCTATAACCGAACTAGAGTTCCTTCTTCTAAAGGTTTGAGAACTTCCTCTGTTCAAAACAATAAGCCCCAGATATGCAATAATCTCACTTACTGAAATTCTCCTTTCCCATTCTGTGGATTTTCCATTAAAATCTCCTCCTATAAGCACTGGAGTATTACTGCTTTTCACGTGTTGTTCGAGTCTAACAATTCTAAACAGAAAATCCGTTATCTCCATGCATGGTCAGAAGTAGAAACTATATATTCTGATACTGTTGATATGTATGTCAATAAAGTTCTCATTGTCTTCTTCAACTCTATCAATGGGTTCCGTACACGCACTGATGTCTTTCCCAGGACGTACTGGTACCAGACACTGCCTTCGATTCGGGCAAATTGTTCACTTATCAGCCTGTTTTGTGCCACCATAGTAATCGCGTAAATTACAAACCCTTACCTGTTAGCATCCATCTCGTTAGAGGCATGCAGAATGCTACTAATCATTTCCCTTTGATCTGTTGTTTCCTCCATAAATCTAATGTCTAATTTTTTCAACGTTTCTCTTTACTTGAACGTTGTCACCAAAAGATCCTTTTATAGCGTTTTCCAGTTTCATCGCTTCAGCGTCTCCCTTTGTCATCTCATCTCTTAGTTTTCCGAATCATTTTTATACCTTTGCCAATTTCCTCAGGCTTTATTGTAGTCTTCATCTCCTTCAATATATCAGCATAAGTAGAACCACCGGTGTTAATGGTTACAGTTTCGACTCTGTGTCCTATGACTTTCGCACCGTCTCTCTTCTTGGTCTATCTAACTATATATATCTATCTATCTATCTATCTATCTATCCATCCAACTATCTTTCTAGAAATTAAGAAAGTAAATATTTATATTCTAATTACCGCAAGAAAAATACTACCTCCAAAACTTTACTTAATAGATTTCATAAAATATTTTCTCTAAGTGTAAACATTTAATAAAATTTAAGACAAATAGTGAACATGCATAAATTTTGCATTCAAGTGATTATTATTGTGAGAAAATCTGTTTATATTGTGATTAAGATTTATGTCAAAAACTAAATAAAGGCGTTCCTTTTTATGATAATTGCTTGTTTTTATATTAAATTCATTAGGAACCCTAATACATTTCTGTATTTTTTTTGTGCTTAAATTCATATGATACGAGTATATTTAAGGTTTTTGAAATACATAAGCGTTTAATAAATATTTTATATACTTCACCATCGTGATTAGGATTTATTTAGAATCATATTAAAAATATGTCTTCTGTATTCTAAAATATGTTGTAAAAGTTTCTCCAAAAACCATAATGTTGTTCTGAATTAAAAATAATCATCGAAAGACCCAGGGCCCCTGTATACCCGACATTATATTTTATACATTAGTGTACATAATTATATAGCATCGTTTCTATGTGAATCAACATTAATGTGAAGATAATTTTTAATAGCTTTAAAATTACTTAATTAATGCTGCAAGAAAAAAGCATTCAAAGAAAATTGCTAGAAAATGAATATTTATGGTCTTTAGACAAAAAAATAAAATTTTATTGATTTTTAATTATTTCTAAAAGACTGTGGAATTTCATTAAATTTCAATAAAACATAAAATAAAATAAAGAATATACTCTGCATCATTGCAACATTGATTTGCTCTACGAAGAGTTTGAATGTTTATTCAAAAGTACTATTTAGATAGAAGATACAATTGTATTGAGTCTGCAAATGAATATTTGCCCTAGGGATGGTATAATAGTCAAGTACATTACGTAATTTAGCAAATGTATTTAAACATAAAAAAATACTTTTTTTATAATAAAATTGTATGGCATAGAATAGAAATTTTTTTTTATTTATATAGATAAATTAAGTCTATGTATTAACTGAAGCACAGTGAAGATAATTATAATATTTTGTAAATTAATCTGTAAACTTTGAGAGGCTGGTATTAAAAATAGTCATATAAGAGTTGCCTTACTTTAAGAGACCATAACTCTGCTTCTGAACCACCTTCCGAACTTCAACTCAAAAATTCCTTAACTACAATTGTATCATACTTATTTTAACCTTATGCAAATCAAACTAGCCGATAAGAAATTGGAAATATATTTCCAAAATATATTGATTCTGCTTTTTGTGTGATATAAAACACAAGTATATTTTAAGTATGTAAAATTACACAATTATAAAATTATTTAATTGTCTACTTCATATAAAGTTACAAATTAAAATTTTTGGTAGAGTTTTTTTTTTTTTTTTTTTTTTTTTTTGTAAAATTACACAAATATGAACTATACAAACTGCTTTAAACGAAATCGAAATTTATATACAAAATTACGGAGTTTGTATAGAATTATAAATTTTAAATAAAAATACAGAATTACTAGAGAATTTGTTCAAAGTTCTATAATATTAAAATCAAAAACTTTATGTAAAATACTCATACACACTCTATTAATTTTGGCTGAATTTCATTAATGTAATAATTTTTGTAGAATACAGAAAAAGATTTATTAGACACTAGCATTTTGCGTAAAATTACGCACTTTGTGTAAAATTACACATTTTGTGGAAAAATACACATTTTGTATTAAATAAAACATCTTGTGTAAAACTGATAATTTTTTAAAAAATTCACATTTTAATGTAAAATTACACATTTTGTATTAAATTACATTTTTCATGTACTTAAAAATTTTACATAAAATTACACAGTGTGAAATTATGCATTTTGTGTAAACTTACACATTTTGTGTAAAATTAAACATTTTCTTATAAAATTACACATTTTGAATAAAATTAAATTTTTCATAAAATTACACAGTGTAAAACTTACACATTTAATGTAAAATTACCCATTTTATAAAATGTTTAATAATTCATGTAAATATCATATTTTCTGCAAATTCACACAAGTAAAAGCTTTGTGTAAAATTACACATTCTTATTATCGTAAAATTACACAATTTTTTTTTTTAAATCACACCTTTGTGTAAAATTACACTGTGTTAAATTGGTATTTTTTTTTTTTTTAATTACACATTTTTATATAAAATCACATATTTTGTATAAAATTAAATTTTTCATATGCTTAGAATTTTTTAAAATTACACAGTGTAAAATAATACATATTGTTTAAAATTAGGTATATATTTAGTGTAAAATTATGTATTTAGTATAAAGTTATACATTTTGTGTAAACTTACACACTCTTTGAAAAATCACACACTTTGTGTAAAATTACACATTTTGTGTAAAAATACACATTTTGTATTAAATTACATATTATCGTAAAATAACAAAATTTATGTTAAATTAGTCTTTCTTGTATAATTACACATTTTACGTAGAAATAATTTGCATAAAATTACACATTTTGTGTTTATACATTTTATGTAAAATAATACATTTTGTGTAAAAATACAAATTGTTATCTAATTTTAACGTTTTGTTCATATTACACATTTGTGTAAAATAACACATTTTGTGTAAAGTTAAACATACTATACATAAAGGTACATATTTAATGTAAAATTGAACATTTCGTTTACAATTTGACGTTTTGTTTATAAATAAAACTTCATAAAATAATGTAAAATAAAACTTTTTATAAACTATTTAATATTTAATGTAAATATCTATCATATTTCCTGCAAATTTTCACGGCTTTTATACAATTAAAAACTTTGTGTAAAATTACACATTCTAATTAGAAATTCAAATTTTAGTAAAAAATTAAATCTTTGTTAAGAATTTATTTTTTATAATTTTTTTTTTTTTTTCTTTTTTGTGTAAAATTTTATAAAATTGCATTTATTGGGTAAATACGTATTTCAACTAAATTTGCTCTTATTGTGGTAAATTTGAGTTTTTGTGTAAAATTACTTTTACCTTTTTTAAATTTAAAAATTTTTTTGTAAAATAAATTTGCATTAGCAGATCATACATTTTTATTTTCACTTTTTTTTTTTTTTTTTTTTTTTTTTTTTTGAAAAATTTTATTTGGTATAAAACAACAACACTTTTAGTGTAAAATTACACAAACTTTAAAAAAAAAGAATACATATTAAGTAAAATTAATAATTTTTAATAAATTTTCATTTCAGAAAAAGTAAGAAAACTGTAGTTAAGTTTTGTCCAATTTAAGAATAAATACATTTTGAAACCTACGACGGATTTTCTTAAGCATAATTTTAAGAAACGTAACTGCTATATTTAGTTATATTTTTAAAAATAATTATCTAATACGGCATTAAAATTGAACAATAATCTAGTTTAAATGAGATATTATTCGAAATCTCTTTATTTGATTAGATTTTAAACTAGTTTTTCCATATAAATCAAAATCTAGTTTGTAACGAGATTTTATCAAAATCTAATAAAATTTAAGTAGATTTAAAAAAAAAATCGTTTTTCAACACTACTTTTCTTTCGCTATGGTAGTAAAATGCAACACTGTCCTAAGTAAAAATGACAATTGTTTACAAAAAAATTTTTACAAAATTTATACAAAATAATGAAAAAACAATATTTTATTTAAAATAAGTTAATATTTTCTTTCATAAAGTTTAAGTGAATGTGATTAATTATTTGCCACCTAATTGTCAAGAGAAATCTATCAAATGTGAATGTAAACGGGGTAGATTTTGTTTTTCAGAAATCTCGTCCAAACTGGATTCTAAAGTTCAGTGTAAATGCCGTATAAGTAATTTATTTAAATTTTTTATTGTTACTTATTATATGGAATCATTTTCATTTTTACATCATGATAAAATTATGAAAAATCTTCATCCATAAAATTTTGTGCTAATAAGGACCACCAAACATGAGCTATTTTTTTAAAAAATACATACACCCAAACATAAAAATAGTTTAAATACATATAATAAATTCCTAAATACCAAATAACAAACAAACACTCAAAAAATATAAAAAGCCCAGAAGGTAATTGAAAAGAATTGATCAAAACAAATCTCTGAAAGAAGTGTATCTATTAATAGACACTTGCTAGAAAAATAAACACTCAAAAAATGTTGCCCCTAGGCCCAGAATAACAGAAACAAAAACAACAACATTTAGAACAAACAACATGGAATTGAAAAAAATGCAACTGCGAAAAACATACACAAGATAAAAAACAACAGAAAATATAAAGAAAAAAAAAAACAAAATTAAACTAACAAAAATAGAACATGAAGGGAAGTTAATATACACACATACAAACCCACTTATATACATACATATACACGCACAATCACTCACTATCAAACAAATTATACTATATTTTTTTTAAATGATTAGACGAAAGAAAATATATAACAATAAAAAACACTTCACCTAAAGACCCATTGGCCTACTTTTTCAATTTTGGAACTGCATGTAAAGAACTATAACAAAACAACAACCATGAATGAAATGAAAATCTAAATAATCTCCCCATTTTCAACGCCAACACTACTACAGCTACAACAATAAACATTAAATTTTTTTTTTTCTACACTATTTTTGTTATTGTTTCTCTATCTTAAATACACAACAACAAGAACAAAATTTATTAAAGGCCCTTAAAAAATTATTTTATTATTATTTTTTTTTTTCAAATAGATCTTGCTGTAAGAGCAAAAGAGAAAACTTGTTTTTTAATATTAAAGAGAGATGGCTTGAGTTAGTAAAATATTTATAAGCTTTTTTTCAGCAGAACATTTGCTTAAATTATATTTGACAGACATGTCTAAATTGACATTAAATAATGTTGATCTTGGGCGTTCGTGGGTATTTTAAAGGGCTTAGGCTGTTTTGGGTGGTGTAGAGGGAATAATTATTAAGTTTTTTTCTTATTCAATTGATAAGAGTCTAAAAAATAAATAACTCATGTAAAAACTTTTGTGCCCTACTCTGTTTGTAGTTGAGGTTTCAATAAAAAAAATTTTAAATATTTTTCTTAAGTATTATTGAAGCTAGAAAATTTGTTTTAAATTTTTTTTTTATTACATCCGAAGGAGGTTTTGGACATAATTTAGGAGCTCTGATCTAAGTAAGAAATAAGACTTCTTTTGTACATTCAACAAAAAATTCTCAGAGACATCTTTGTTGAATGAAAAATATTAAAAGCTGTCAGAATGCATAATGTTGATGAAGGTATCACACTTAGAGTGACATCGGAGGCGACAATCAAACTTTAAACATCATAACAGTTTATATAAGGAGAACATTTACTTTTTATTCAGGTTTCTCTATATCGCACATTGGGGTGAAAGGGGTCGAAAATGATGTTTAATTCAGGGAAATGTGATATCATTATTTTAATATTTACATTATTTTTTTTATATTAATATATAAGGAGTGAGTTCGAAAAAATCTTAACATATATAACATTAGATAATTTAGAAAAGGTTGATCTTAGAGTTTTGGTTTTTTTTTTATATTTAATTGATATTACATTACAGTTCACAGAAAAATATAATTTTTATAGTTTTAACCATTACTTATGAACTCGTGGACCTTTTTTTGATAACTCTTCAAATATAGATTTGATTAGTTGTTTCAGTCACTTTTTTGGAACAGTTTTCCCATCTTCTTTTAAAATCTTTGATATTTTGGGAAACCTTTTTGGTGTTCTTCAACTCTCTTTTCATAAGAGCCCAATATCTCTCCTTTGGTCTTAGATCTAGACAATTTGGAGAATAGACCTCTCTTGGTACAAAAATTATGTTATTGTTTTGGTACCACTCCAGAGCTTTCTTACCGTAGTGTCATGATGACAAATCGGGCCAAAAATATGTGGACACATTGAGCTCTTTTGTGAAAGGAAGAAGCCATTTTTGCTAACATTCTTTGATGTATATTTCGGTACTCATAGAGCCGACTATAACAAAAGATTTTCTTGTTTTGCCGCAACTGTATAAAGCTTTTCACACCAAGAATTTTTTAACAAATTTTGTCTGCTTTTGGGTCCTAAACTTATCTTCAACATTTCCTTGAACATTAGTAACATAAAAATTTTGACCCAGAAGCTGCGAAAATTCTGCCAACATATAAGTTTCGTTGTCTATTATACAACATGAGAATTTTTGTATAAAATTTTATTTTAATTTCCGTACCCTATTCTTGGTTTCTAAATTTCATGCAGCATTCCTCACTGAAATTTGTTGAACTTTATAGGTTTTCAGCTGGGTTTTATAGGTTTTCATTAGCTTTAACTTTTCGCACCAAATAGTCAGAACACTGAGCTAACCGGGCTGCTTTTCTGCCAGATATGTTTAGAGCTCTTTAATATGATTTCAATTTTCTGGCCTTCCCAATATCATGTGCACCTTTTTTTCTTCCCGAATCAGGTTTCCTATCAATCGTCAAATTCTTCTGATATTATTTAATAACATTGGAAACAGTTTGACAGAAGACATTTAATTTTTTGGCCAATTTTGGATTTTTTTGAAATTTTTAAATATTTTATAGCACGTACATCTTTTTCGTCACTCATTTTAATCAAACTCACAACAAATTAACATGGTTGTCATTAAAAATAATAACTGATGTATTTTTTAAATATTTCTTCCGAAAAAAATTATGAAGTAAAACGTGAAGATTCTTTCGAACGCACTCCTTAAGTAAAAACAAGCGTGAATGTTATATTCGGCTCGGACGAATCTATATACCCACCATCAACTTTTTCAAATTTTTCTTTAGATGGGAGATGGGCGGTAAAGTGGGCGGACCACGCCCATTTTTAGTTTCCAAGTTTATATCGACCCCCAAACTATCTGTACAAAATTTTGTTGAGATATCAGCAAAAAAAAGTATGAAATGAAGCTACAACGGACACACTGTGTTTATTTTTTTAGCCCATAACTTTTTTGTTTATTAACCGATTTTGCTCATTTTCAATACCAAACAAACCTTATATAAGATAAATATTTGAGCTAAATTACGTCCCCCTACGTTGTCCCATTCGAACCCTATCCTGCTTTCAACAGACAGACAGACGGACATAGCTAGATCGACTCAGAATCGAACCAGGATACTGAAAATATATACTTTATGGGGTCTTAAATGATTCCTTTGACAAGTTACACACGAAATGACAAAATCAATATACCCCCCATATATTTGATGGTGGGTATAAAAAATGATTTTTGGAATTTTAATTTTTTATAATTCTGATGTCTTTCCGTATGCCAATCCTTTATTTTGTTTTCAAATTCAAAATCATTTATTTTTGGATTCAATAAAGATATCTGGTTCAAATTTCCTTTATTCGATAGATCAGATTTTGTTCTCTTTTAATTACAAACAAGCGCGAATGTTATATTCGGCTCGGCCGAATCTAAATACCCACCATCAACTTTTTAAAATTTTACGTTATATGGGGAGAGGGCGGTAAAGTGGGCGGAATGGCAATGCACCAGGAGTGGACAACATCAATCCTGAACTTAAAGCTGACCCCGAACTAAGCGCAAACATGATTCGACCCATCATCGAGAGTTTTCGGACTTCGCACTCTTTACCTTCCGAACTCAATGCTGGTGTTATAATAAAGATACCAAAAAAGGGTGATCATACGGAATGCCAATAATAAGTTAATAACATATCATACATGTTATCATCTTCACTGTCATCTGAACTTCGTTACGAACAGGCAGATTTCAGAGTCCTCTATTCATGCTCTGATCACATAAACAACCTACGTATAGTATTGCGTAATAGTATAGCAGTCGGTAGGATGGAGATCCCTCCTGTACTGTATATTTATAGATTTCTCAAGAGCGTTTGCCACCCTTCATCACCAGGCTATAAAGAATCATCTCAAATAGAGACTTATGGGAGAAAACAGGATAAAAACCAATATCTGTTGAAATTGCAAAGCGTAAATGGAACTGGATGGGTCATGTATTGAGCAGAAGATACGAAGATGTAGCCATGATGGCAATAGAAAGTCAATACCTGGAGAAGACAAATTGAAACCGAAATGAACTCAGCAGAAATGACCTGGGTCGAACTAAAGATCATGGCTCAGAACATGGAAGAACTTTACAGTGGTCCTTTGTTCCACCTTGGAACCATAGGAATATATATATCAGGAGCTATAAAATTCTTTGAAATCATAGCTCGCCTCCTTATTCGCACGATTTTTTTCATAATATTAAAAAATACAATATAAACTGTATATTTTCTAGGAAAATATAAGAACAAACAACTTGTAACATTTTTAGTTACATGACATGGAAAATTTGCCACAACTTTAAAAAAAGTTAAATTGAAAAAATTTCTGATTTTCCTTTTTTACTTCAATTTCAAAGAGTTCTCAATGTTGACGTAATTTATTTTGGTAAATTAAAACAAAATAATTGTAAAAATTATTTCGAAATTTAAAAAACAACTAAGGTATAGAAAAATATATTTTTTGGACCCAATATATTATGTTAAAAATCCTCCAGATGGCGTTAATTGCAGAGCATTTGTAAATTTTAGTACAAAAATTACATGAGTTCGATGGAGTATTAAAAAAAAATATAATTTTTTTTTTTGCTTGATTCTGAAATTTAATATTGTTTTTTAATATATAAAAAAAAATATTTATTTAGTTTGTGATGTTAAATTGACATTGCTTTAAAATTTAGTACAATATTGAAAACTAAAAATTTTGGACCGGAAATCGGGCGAAATAAGATAAATTAATAAGATACTATTTAAAAATGATAGGGCTTGGGGGGAGGTACATATGCCCTTGCTCCTATTAAATAAAATATTGTCTGACCCATAAAAAACCTATATCGAATGGCTATCGCAAATTTTCATACTGTTTTGACCATCATTTTAGAAGAAAATGCGTTTTTCACATTTCAGGATATATGGGAGGTTTTTGCTTCGATTTTGTCAAAACTTTATATATATTTACTATGGGTCTAAAATAATAAATTTTCTGCTACACCTCCTTCTATTTTTATAAAATTAAAAACGGTATTTTAACCAAAAATGCGTTTTTATACCCACCATCAAAAAGATGGTAAAATTTGCAGACTCATAAATAGTCTATATTTAACTGCAATCACAAATTTTGGTGGAATTCTGACCAGTATTCACGCAGTAAATCCGTTATTATACCCACCATCAAAAAGATGGGGGGTATATTGATTTTGTTATTTCGTGTGTAACATGTCGAAGGAATCATCTAAGACCCCACAAAGTATATATTTTCTGAGTCCTGGTTAGATTCTGAGTCGATCTAGCTATGTCCGTCCGTCTGTCCGTCTGTTGAAAGCAGGATAGGGCTCGAACGGGACAACGTAGGGGGACGAAATTTGGCACAAATGTTTGTCCTGTATAAGGTTTGTTTGAGCAAAATCGGTTAATAAACAAAAAAGTTATGGGCTAAAAACTAGAAACACAGGGTGTCCGTTTTTTACTTTCCTGCTGATATTTCTTCAACAAAAACATGTACGACAACGAAATTTTGTACGTATAGTTCGGGGATCGATAGTGAAAATCAACGAAATTGTGTTCAAATAGTTCAAGGACCAATGTAAACTCGGAAACAAAAAATGGGCGTGGTCCGCCCACTTTACTGCCCCATCTACCGCCCCCTCCCTTATAATGTAAAATTTGAAAAAGTTGATGGTGGGTATATAGATTCGGCCGGGTCGAATATAATTCTCGCTTGTTTAGTTTCAGAATATATGGGAGGTGGGTGTGTCCTTGCTCCGATTAAAAAATAAATTTAATTTAATTTAAAATAAAGACTTATAAGCAATCTATTTTTAAAAGCTGCCGCAAATTTTGGTAAATTTCAGACCAGTATTTTAGAAAAAATTTTGTTTTTTAACTTCAGGATATATGGGAGGTAGGCGTGTTCTTGCGCCAATTTTTTCAAAATTTCACATTTATTAATCCCAAGCCTAAAGTAATATGTGTACCAAGTTTCAATTTGCTACGACAACTCCTTCTCTGTTTGTCCCATCGTATTATGGGATCAAAGCACTGTGGAACGCCTCTTTTAATGAAAGAGTGACGATTTCGATGAAAGAAGTCAATTCTTGAAAGATGTTTTTCCCGGATTGTTATTTTAAGTACAAAAAAAATTGGAGTTTTTCTAATTCTTTAATGATGAACATTTAATAAACGGCCAACTAAAGATAATTGGAAATCTTTGTTCCAAATTCTCTGTTTTAAAGCAAATAATGGAGAGTTTGTTTGTTTGTCATGATGAGACTCTAATACGTCAAACAGATCTCAAACAGTACAAACGACATGCAATTTATCAGCTCTACAATTCCGATATATCACTTTTTATTGAATATAAAGAAAACAAATGTTTTTATTGATATCTCAAGAATTAAAACCATTTTTGATAAAAAGAGTGAAGATTAGAATTCAGCACCCTAAATAAAGTTAACTTAGAAGACATCAAACTAACTTTACTTAAAAACTCTAATTTTGCAAATATGTAGGTAGAATAAAACTAAACAAAATGCATTAAATTTGTATTTTATGTTCCAAAATAAAACATCTGCCCTAGTATTTAACAAACACTTATATGCCTCAACTGATACGAATGTTAACAGACTGTTTCTCCTCTTTAAAAGTTTGGAAAAAAGAACAGCCGTAAATTAAAACAGACGAAATGCTAATGTTCATCATGGTTATGACGACGACGATCATGTTAATGATGATGATGTTGATCATCATTAACATGGTGACCTACTTATGGAATCTAATTCTAAAATACGAAACAACAATAGCAGCAGCATTAAAAAAAAAAAAATTTAAAGAAAACAAATCAACAGCCAACTAAAGAAAAAATGCAAGGGATTCCTCCACGCATTTACATAGAAACACACACACTCCATCTACAAAAGTATAGTAATACTAAATCTTTTTCTCGGCCTGTTAACAGTAGGGCGCAAATTTTTGTTTGAAATTTGAAAAAATAAATTACTGCAGAAAAAAGTCTATTTAAAATAATTTTGTTAAGAAAAAAATATATATATAGAACAGCAACAAAAATTCAGCCACCCAATATTCATTCAAATAGACTTACATACATATGTGTGTATGTGTGTATGTGTGTATAGTCAAACGCACTCCATGTTCAATAATTTCTTTAAAAATTTCTTCTTTAACATCTAATGAAAATGAAAATTAGGTCAAATTATATAAATTTTGTCTATTGTATTATTTGTTGTATTGACTATAAGAGTATGTACAATTGTAATGTTTATGTGTATGTATGTATGAGTATGGGTATGTAAATGGAGTACATGTATGCTACTTTTTGTTATTCTTCTGGTTGTTGATTAACAAGTGTGTGCGTTTGTGTTTACATTAGAAAAGCTAGCATAGAAAATATTTTTTTTTTTTACTTTTTTATTTTTTTATATAAAAAATTTGGCTTTGCCCTTTTGCAGGCTGACTGCCTGTATTGATAAAAAAAAAAACTCTACAATGACGTTGACGTCAACTACTTTGGTGGCGATAAAATACTCGCACAAAACTAAAATTAAATTGAAATGTTATTTTATAAATTGTTTTTCTTTAATTGTTTTGTTAATTTTTTGTTATTTAAAGAATTTTGTTTCGATTTTTACTTATTTATTTAAAAAAAAAAAAAAATATATTGTTTTTGTGCTGAGACCATTTACGAATTTAAAGCTATTGTTTGTTGTAATTTTAAAAGTACTTTTTTATACTAAATAAAAATTATCAATATTTAATTATGTTTTGATTTGAGAACTCTTTTAAAAACTTGACCTCGACCTACTTTAAGACTTACACCGGAATAATGTGGTATTTAATTCATCGTATTAAAGTACATCATCAGGTCTTTAAGCTATTTAACACTATATGATCAAGTTCTATGAACATTATCTTCAAAACACATATCACCGATATTATGTTTGAGTGAGACGATCCAACAAGTTTTAAACCAAAAAAAAAAAAAAAATCGTTTCCCTTAATTATATTTAATCTTTCAGATCGACCATAATACTGCACATTGTGGACAAACGAAAATTTTTGTTAATAAATCTGTATCTTCTAAACTACTGTTCGGATCGAATTAAAACGTGTTTAAGAATGGTAGAGGAGTACCTGAGCTTTCAGAAAAATCGTGTAGTCACCCTGTGATAACACGCTTGAATTTTGGATTTATGATTTTTTCCTCGACTTTATTTAATTTTTCGGGAATATGTTCTGAGGTATATGAGGGAAAAACTTATTAAACATAATTTGTAATATATTCCGAAATAATATGCTTAAAATTTTTTGGATTATCTCAACATAAAAATGTATAAAATAAATGCCTGCGAAAGTCATTTACGAGGGCGGATCAATAAGTCCGAGACTTTTTGAATGAAACGCAGTGTTTTTTGCAAAACAAAAATTTATTTTTCAACATAATATTCTTTTAACTAAATACACTTAGTCCAACGTTTCTCCAGTTTTTGTATCCCTTCCAAAAATATTATTTTTCAATAATTTCATCGTCAATAATTTCATCGTTGGAGCTGAATCTCTTTCCACCAAGCCATTTCTTTAAGTTTGGAAATAGGATGTAGTCACTAGAGGCTAAATCCGGAGAATATGGCGGATGAGGTACCAATTTGTAGCCCAATTCATAGAGTTTTGCCATTGAGACTGCACATGTGTGCACCCGTGTATTATCTTGATGAAAAAGAACCTTTTTCTTGGCCATATGGGGTCGTTTTCTTTTTAAATACACATTAAATCGGTGTAATAAGTTGGCATAACATTTGCTATTTATTGTTTTTTCCCTTTTGAAGGTAATCGATGTGGATTATCCCGCGTGCATCCCAAAAAACTGTTGCCATCACCTTATTGGCCGACAAATGGGTTTCACCCGGAGAAAC
Source organism: Protophormia terraenovae (assembly GCA_951394005.1). NCBI lineage: Eukaryota > Metazoa > Arthropoda > Insecta > Diptera > Calliphoridae > Protophormia > Protophormia terraenovae. The sequence goes on along the minus strand of OX596077.1, from coordinate 111,474,738 downwards.
CCATTGTTTAGACTACCGCTTGGTCTCCGGAATACAGTAATAGATCCATGTTTTATATACAGTTACAAAACGCCGCAAAAACTCATTCAGATTGCGGTTAAAAAACTCCAAACAATCCTTTGAAGTTGTCACACGTTTACGTTTATGGTCAATTGAGAGCAAACGCGGCACCCATCTTGCAGACAACTTTCTTAAACCCAGCTGATCATTTAAAATCGAAACCACACTGCCATATGAAATGCCTATGACACTTTTACTCTTCGGTCGGCCAACACCATATCGTGGATTTTTTCGACATTTTCGGATGTACTGACCTCTATTGGCCGTCCAGAACGTTCAGCGTCATTTGTACTTGTGCGACCACAACGAAATTCAGTAAACCACTTATTTACCATTGAAATCGATGGTGCAGAGTCCCCATAGTATTTATCGAGCTTTTCCTTGGTTTGATTGACTTTTTTATTTTCGCAAAAAATAATGTTTAATGAGCACTCGAAATTCACTTTTTTCCATTTTTAGAAAAATACACGAGGTTGTAGGTTTTGAACAGCTGTTAAACGCAAAGTAAATTACGACACTTGATCAAAATTTGACAGTAGTCTATTAACAGGTGGTACTTGATGGGAACAGTGTTGCATTTCATATAACTACGAGGGAAGTTCAAAAAGTCACGGAAATATTGATCCGCCCTCCTAAAAAGGTTTACAAACCAATTTTTCGAAAAATCTTTGAAATAAGACTTGATTTAAAACCTTTACGTACTCGAAGTAGTCAACTTTGACAACCTATAGCTTCTCTCGTGTTATTATAGGGTGACTACAAGATGATTTTTCTTAAAGCTTAGGTGCTCCTCAACTATACATTTCAATTCAATCCGTTTAGGAGATAAGGGAAAATATCCATGTATTTCCACAATTAAGTGGAAACACACTGGTGAGCCAAAAAAAAAATGTTCTTCTTTAAACAAAAATAGGTGGACTAGATAAAATTTGACGTTTTCTATCATGAAAACTGATTTATTTTGATAGGCATGACTAAAATCATCACCTTATTGATATTTGGATTGAAATAAAATTTAAGCCAATAAAGATATCTTATTTGAATTTTGTAAAACTTGTCCCAAAATCAGGGAATTATTAAAACTTCCACTTTTTTATGAAAATACCCAAAATCCCAATTCGAGAAATTGTATTTCAAAAAATTTTATTTTTCATTGAAATTGTCATCATGTCTCGAAAATTGGCAAAGTTTGGATAGGACTTGTGGGGAGACTTTTGCCCATGTTGTCCGTTTTTACTTAGCAAGAGAAATTTAATAAAAGAAATTGTATAATCCGGATTTAAAAATATATTAGATGTGAAAGAATGTTAGCACTTTTTTGTAAAAAAAAACACCATTTATGCAAAAAGTTGATAATTTAAAAAAATTAAGTTTCAACTTCAGAATAGCATAACTGTTTCTTGGATTCTTATATGATATCGTATATGATTCATGAGCAATATTATTTAGAATTTTGTAGGAAATCTAGAAAATACTTCAGCTCTAGTCATGTGGAATTTTTATCAGATATCTTTAACGGATCAAAATTTACAGAATTATTTCCAAAAAAGATTGAAGTCATTTTCTTTTAGAGGACCAAAAAAACTTTAAAGTGTACTTCAGAGTTTCTAGAATTGCCTTCTGTTCCGTTATTTTAGGATTTTAGAACATATCAACTAAAATCAAAATTTCGATAAAAAAAAAAATATGTAAAATTCTGTAGGGTCTGTACTTAGCCCTATAGGGTGATCGAAGACATTTTCTATTTTATTTTTATTATACTTATATATGTTCTTAAGAAAAATTTTATTTAAGAGGAAAATAAAATTTTGTGTAGACTTTTTTCCACCAAAAAACAAAGATCATAATTTTTGCAATTTTAAAAATATTAGTTTATATAATGAAAAATCTGGGCCAAGACCTTGCAAAATTGAGATAGTTGAAATTTTAAATGCTGAAACTTGAAAAAATATGCAAGTTTTGTAGGCCTTAAAATATTTCAAATCGGATAAGAAACAAAAAAATTGGAAAACGTTAAATTTTCTATATCAGAGTTACCCTAATTTGAGCACCCATAACTCCGCTTCTGAAAGGGTTTGTGGGATGTCCGTTCCAAACTTAAAATGTTGCTCTGCTCTGCTACGCCTATGTGAAATTTTATGTAAATCCAAAAAAGTTACAGATTTATTTCCAATTTTTTTTTTATATATTTTCGAAACGGCGCATTTTGGAATAAAATGTGTCAAAAGTGGCGCTTAATTGAATTTTAAAATTTAAAATTTTGTAATAAAATTGGGTACCGAATAAAAATAAACAAAATTATGTACCAACATCAGTTAAAATCTTTAAGCTAGGTTGTGTTGTTTCCTTATAAGGAGCTGTCAAAGTTAAGAATTTTTTTTAAATTTTTGAAAAATAGACAAAAATTCAATTTTCATCAGATTTCAGTGTATTTATTTTAAATAAATACTTTTTTAAAGGTAAAAATTTAAAATGAAGCCATCAACTACAGCTGTTTAAGTGTACTTTTCTTCAAGTATTTGTAAATTATATTTTGTCCTAATATTTTTGTTATTTTTTTAAAAATTGTGCTAAAATACACTAATTTTCATCTTTCATGGAATGCAACTTAAAATGTTACACGATGTTTGTTTTGAAAATTTTCTGAAAAATAGTTTATATTGCCCACTTTAATATTATGAAAAAAATCGTGCGCATATTTAACTCGATTTGAGAAAATATTTTTTTTTTTTCAAAAAAACTCCAGTAGATTTCATACAAAAAACAGCTTAAATGCAGACGTTTTCTTTGCTTTATCAAACATTAAACAGTGGGAAATAATCGAAATAAATCTGTAACTTCTAATAGGCTAGTTGGATTTGCATGAAATTTCATATAGGTAGAGCAGAGAACAGTAGCATTTTGAGTTTCGAAGCAGGATCCAATATAAGCATTGAGAGCGGAACTATGGGAGTCCAAAATAGGGTACTAGTGTCATGGAAAATGTTTAACCTCTAGGGAATTTTTGTTCCTTACCCGATTTCCAAGATTTTTATATCACCCTAAAGTCTCTGAAAAATCCTTTAGAAAACATGCTTGAATATAGTAATTATCTTATATATTTTTCGATTTATATACATTTGAAATTTCAAAAATATAAATTTTACAAGATCTTGATTAAGATTTTTCCATATATAGCCAAATATTATTACATTTTATATAGTTGGTTAAAAAGCAAAATTATCTATTGAACAAAGAGAATTTTGAATCGTTATCTTTTTTGAGTTAAAAGTTAAACGATTTTAAATTGGAAAGTTTGCAAAAATTAACAAACAGACGGACAGATGGACGGATATTAGAAATCTTTAAAAAAAAATCTTAAAATTCGAAAAATATTTTTTTCCACTTCTCGATTAATATGAAAACCAAATGTAAGTATTAAAATTGTTGTTAAGTGCCATTTTCGACCCATTTAACCCAAATGTATAGACAGACGGACGGAAATTGCCATGCTGCCAAAATATATTTTAGAATTCCAAAACTGCATTTTTTTACTAACTAATAAAAAGAAAAAATAGAACGTGGTCATCAAAATTTGGATATCACCTTTTCCTGAATTAAGCTTCATTTTCGTCCCATTTAACCCAAATGTATAGTCAGACGGACGGACATTACCATTTAGCGAAAAAACATCTTATAATTGTAGAAATGCATTTTTTACTTACTAATAAATAGAAAAATTAAACGTAATCATAAAAGTGTTGATACCACCCTTCTTTGAATTATGCATAATTTTCGACCCATTTAACTCTAATGTATAGACGGATTGACAGACATTACCGTTCTGTTAAAAAAAATCTTAAAATTCTAGAACTGAATTTTTTTACCTAATAATCAACAAATAAATAAAACGTGATCATTAAAATATTGATATCACCTTTCCCTGAATTAATTGCCATTTACCCGAATGTGCGGCATAATGTAGAAATAAAAAATAATTTTTTTACAAAGACATTTAATGTTTTAAACTTGTCTAATAATAACTTTTCAAATGATTTTAACTTTCAATTTCATCTTTTAAAGAAATTCTATTAAAACCTAAGCAACTATTTAACTAAAATACTAACCCATATACATATTTTAACTTAATCACAAAAACTGCATCTTGGTTATTTAATATTTTTATTTTTTTTTTTTTTTTTTTTTTTTTTTTGTTAATTTGTTTCATAAAAAGAAATCAAAATGATTTAAATGAAAGTGAAAGGGAATTTGTTATACAAAAGAAAAACAAATCGAAATCAAAATTTCAACATATTGATACTACACTCTCCACAAAAGTTTTGTTATGTTCCTATAAATCTATAAACTATAGCTGCAGGTGACGATGGAAAATAACAACAAAATTTGCATAATAAGGTGTTAAAATGAATGGTGCAACAATTTAAATATTAGAAATATAAAAGATACATACATAATCATGCCCATCAACATTGTTATTAACATCTCTCTTCTTATTACAGTTATCGAACGAAGTAATCATTAAAAAAGTCTTAGGGTCTAAAGTGTAACAAAAATATTAGAAAACAGTAAACAAATTATAAATATATATTTAAGATTGCTTTAAAAAAGAGGAAAGACAATGCTAAATACAACAATCTTGGGGAACCTATGAAAGAAATTAAAGGATTTTGTTATCAAGATCTTTGCGATCACTAAATTATTAACATATTAATAAAGGAACAACATCTTTGCCATTTGTACTAAAAATAAAGAGGATTCTAATTAGGTCGACCTTGCTTTTAAATAGTAATTTACATAGAATATTTCTGCACTTAAGTAAATTTAATTCTAAAGATACTTTTTTTAAATATTTTATATAGATACTTGTTGATCTTCAAGAGCACTAAAATTATTTGCTTTTCCAACGAAATCTGTTTTCATTTACATGCATAATTGATAGACTTTTCAACGCTTTAAGCATTTAGATTTAAAAAACATTACAAAAATACGCACATTTTCTCAATGTTTTTATTGTTGTTGCTGTTATTTCATATATTCAGCCTAAGAAGTATTTGTTACAGGGCATCATTTGGTAAAACATTTATTTACTTACACCAAACAATCTCTTTTGGGATAAATGAAAAATTATAATTGACATATTTGATTGACATTTGGGTGTGTGTAACAATATTTGTGTGTGCAAATGCCTGTGCGTCATTGTTTGTATGTGTGTGTATTACGAGTGCAGATTGTCTGAATAGTATTCTAAACTTTTTACTTAATTGTGGGCTGGGTGACTAAATGTTTTGGTCTGGTCTAGTCTAACTGGATGCCTGATTGTTGATTATCTGGCTGGTTGGTTGACTGCCTGGCTGTATGACTTTAGCACTGAAATTTGTTGATAGAAATGATGAAGATCGATGATCTTTTTAAATACATAAGAACAAATTTTTCTCCCCTGGTTGTGTCAATTTATCGTTTGTGCCGCTAGCTTTTTTCTCTTTATCAATTTATTAAAATCAATATATTGTGCAATGATGGTTGTCTCTAGTTGTTAATAAGTTTAGGAAAATTTTATTGATTACAGTGGACGTACAGTAGTACGAACGCTCTTTATTACGAATTTCCAATAATACGAATGGCAAAATTTTTGCATTGACTACTCTATAGTACGAATAGATAGGCATTTTTTCTATTCGATAGTGCGAATGGTGGTTTGTTATAAGAATTTTTGTTTTATTTACGTATGAATGAAGTTTTTATTATGTTTTTACTTCATTCTTTCGCGGTCATCCACGTTTAGCGAAGTTGTTATGAAGTTTTTTTATTTTTAAAAGTGTTTTGTGTTTTTAACTGTCAAAATGTTGCAAGTAAAACGATGTAAAAAAAAAAGACAATTTCTTTAAAAGATAAATTAAAAATTATAGCAGACCACGAAAATAAAACATCGTTGTTTGAAATTTCAAATAATATGGATTATCCAAATCCACAATATGTACAATCATTAAACAAATAACGCAACTGCTGGATAATTCCATGAGTTCGTTAAAAAATCGGTATAGACTTACAAGTGGTGAATTTAAAAAATGGAGGATGCACTTTACGAGTGGTTTTTAGCACAAAGAAAATTCCATATCACAGTCGGTGGAGAACAATTAAAATGCAAAGCTGTGGAGCTGCTCAAAAAATTCTACAATGGTCAGTTTTGTTCCCTGTGATGGTTGGCTAACAAAATTATCTTCTTCTAAAGAACTTGTTGCGCCATTCGTTAATAAGTTAGCGTCTAACATTATGGAGCATGGGCTATCAAACGAGGCAATTTTTAATGCAGATGAATCCGGTCTCTAATGGAAAATGTTGCCAAACAAAACATATATTCACAGTGGAGAAAAATCTGCTCCAGGTAGAAAATTGTCAAAGGAGATATTAACATTTTTAATGTGTGCTAATGCTGCAGGAACTAAAAAAATTAAACTTTTTGTAATAGGAAAAGCTCAAAAACCCGAGATCTTTTCGGAACAAAATTCTTCCTGTTGAGTACGGAAACTCTAAATCTGCTTGGATGAATGCAGCTCTGTTCAAAAAATGGTTTTTTGATAAATTTATTCCAGAAGTAATTTTTAGTAAATTGTTTTAATGTTATTAATGATTTAAAAAAATTCAAAATATATTTACAGGTAGAAACATTTTTAAAAGAAAAAAAAAAAAACTGTCAATTAAGGCTCTTCTAATATTAGACAACGCTCCAAGTCATACACCGGTAAATGAACTGGTTCATGATACTAAAGATGGACAGATTTGGGTAATGTATATGCCCCCAATGTAACTCCACTAATACAGCCCATGGACCAGAATGCAATAAGGCTCTTAAAACTGCATTACCGTAACAGTTTACTGTCAAAATTCCAACGACAAATTAGAATCGTCCCTCAAACAAACCACTTTATTTGAAGCCGTTTCATTGGTTGCCTTAGCCTGGGAAAAAGTATCCAGTTATTCCATAAAGAAATGTTGGAAGAAAATTTTTGGGCGATGACAATTTTGATAACGAGGATGATATTCCACTATCAGTAGTGCGTGGCAGTGAGGAGATAAGAGCAATTTCCAAAATGCACAATTTACTACATGCAAATTTTCCAAATTCACAATTTGATTTTCTTGATTTGTTTGAATGGAATCTTAATGATCCAAGTGAAGAAATTGAATTGGATGATGATGTCGATGAGGATTTATTTCCTGACAATAACTCTACAAAAGTAAAACATGCGAATGCAATAAACTGCTTTGACACATGTATTATATGGGCTGTTGAAAACAACATTGAAACCTTGAAAATACTATTATTGAGAAGTCTTCATGAAAAGGCTGTACAAATCAGTTTAAAAAGTAATAAACGTCAACGTTTAATGACTGATTTTTTAAATAAGTAAATTGTTTTTTTTTTTTTTTTTTTTTTTTGTTATATGTATATGTACATACATTAGTATGTTCTTTCATGCCTGTTTAAGTACAAAAAATGTATTCAAAATAATACAAATTAATTATATCTTGTTTCGTTATGTAGTTTTTTTTATAAAAAAATATATATATTAATAAAATCTAAATATTTTTATGTGAATTATTTGAATTGGAACATAAAAATGCGTTGTTCAATAATACGAATTTTTCGGTACTACGAAAGGGCCTGTCAATGTATAATTCGTACTAACGAACGTCCACTGTAATTGTTTCTTTCTTTTTTAAGTAAAAATTTTTTTGTAAATAAATGTAAAAACTTATTAAGTGTACAGAGTAAATTTTGCAATTTTTAAACACTTTATCGTGTTTATTCTTATAAATAGTTTTACCTATTAAACAAAGAAAAATCTACCATATGTTGATAACGATACGATCATTAGTAGGGTTTTATAGTTGGAACAGAAAGTCGGCTTTTCGACTTTGTTCGACTTTTGGCATCAACAAAGTCGATTTATCGACAATTTTCAAACCAAAAAGTCGACTTCGACTTTTTTAAACAAAAAGTCTGAAGAACTGAAAAAGTCATGATTTTAACATTGTGTTGACATTGGAATGAAGTACTTAGTTTAGCAAAAGAGCTCCAGAAGTTCCTTTTTTAACCCAAGGTTGTCATTGGTAGAATATTCTTCTTTTATACATCTTGTTCTTTACTTTCGAAGCACTTCTCTTAAAACTATGCTTATAAAATTTTTTAATAAAAATTCTTTAAATTTGGCTAAAAATTATTTTTTCCCGCTAAAAATTCATTTATTTTCCATTTTTTTTTTTTTTTTTTTTTTGGAAGTAATTATGAAGAACTTCCAAAAAAGTTTAAAATATGCACTTTGTCCTACTTTTGAAGTTGTGAAAATTTTTTTTTAAGAACTTCATTGTTTTTTGCTGGGACATAATTAAAAATTTTAATGAAAATTCACATTGGTGATATAAAACAATTGCTAGGAAGTCAGGTGTGTCGCAAAATGCATTTTTTCAGGTTATAATATTATACACAGAAGTCATGACTACTGAAAAGAAACCTGGTGGTGGAAAAAAATAGTATCTTTAGACAGTAAGACTCAGATAAAATAGAAAGCATTTTGGGGAAAAAATCTCTTCTATAATTAACAATATTAATTATAAAAGTTTTCCTTTATTTTTTGTTTATTTATAATGATTAAACTGATCTTTTTTATTTCCCGTTCTCTACTCAAGAATTTATTGTCTAACATAATACACGCTAACAGGACTTTTTGGTACTTTTTCGTTCTTCTTTGGTACTTTTTGAATTTTCTTCTTTTATATTATTATTTTTTATATATTGTACATAGATTATGAGCTTGAATATAAAATATATTATTCTTATATTATCTCCTACACAATGTCCTTCAGGAATTGTACAGCAGATATCTCTCAGCCAACATTTTTAGAAATTTTGGGGATTTTGGCGGGTAAGAACTTTTTTTTTTTCTTTAATTAATACAATTTGTTTATTAGACAAATTAGTTAAATTAAAAACTTGTTTTTATAAAATATAGAATAAATTCTAGCATAAATTTAAAGCAACTAATGTTTTCACAAAAACTTTTAAATCCAAGTTATTTTATATTTAATAAAAATTAACCTAAAATGTTTTCATATTTTGTAAAGTAAATTTGTTTGAAATTAATAATAAGTAGAACTTTTAAAAGAAACGCACCTATCATCTTTAATTTTGCATAAAATGCAAGATTATATTACTTCTAATGATATTAAGGACGTTCACATTAAACTCATTTCCGTAAGATGTAGACACATTCTTGTTATAAAATGTTTAAGAATCATAATGTAACTTAATTAACAAAACACTTTTCTTTATTATTTATTATACATAATTTTATTAAAGAAATTTGCTGATATTTGTATTTTATTTGAAAAAAAAAAAAAAAAAAATATATTTTTCTATATTTGTTTTTATTTAATTTATTTTGTATTGCAGTGTACATAATAGCGCATAAATAAAGACAACATTTTACCACATATAAATAAAAATAGACAATAAAATTAAAAGATAATATTTATTCATAGTAATTTTGCTAAATACAAATAAAATTGTTGTTTATCGAATGATATTTTTAGCAAAAGATATTTATAACAGGAAAAAAAAATTAAAATAAGCCAAAATATTTATTAAGGCATATCACAGAATTAAACTCAAAACGCAAAAGAAATTTAGCATTTAATACAAATAATAATTAATACCAATTTACAAACTGTGGTGTATAATTATATGACAAAAATATTTTCAAACCAGATTTTTGAAAGTAAAATTTAAAAAATTTCTTAACATTTTTTATGTAATTGTTTTGTTTGATATTGTTAAATTAAATTAAACTCTGTGATATGCCTGTCTGATTTAAAATAAAATCTTTGCATAAAAATTAAATGAAAAACAATAGCTTTTTTATATTATATTTAATAAAAATAAAATAATTAAATATAAAATGTAAATGAAAAATTCAACTAGTTACACGTTTTTTTAATAAATAAAACAATTGCTAAAAATAATAATAAAATTAAAGAAGAAAATTACAAGCGAAAGCATTTATGGGTATTTATTATATGTTTTATATTTTATTTAAATTTTCAATTCAATTTTATATTTAAATGAAATAAACATGAGAACATTTCTGTTGTTGATATCTTTTTCTAATTTTGATAATTAAAAAAAAAAAAAAAAACATTATGTTTTTTGGTTATAAATTGTAAAGAAAATTGTTTTTTTTTTTTTTTTTTTTTTAAAAAATACAGTGTAATGGTAGTTGTAAATAAATATTTTAAATTATAAAGATCTTTATTTAAATACACTATAAAATATAAAATTTTGGGAAAACAGAATATAAAAAATTATGGGTATTTTTTACCATTTAAAAAATTTTATAAAAAGAGTTGAGCCTAAGGTCTCGTAACCATGGCCTTTTCAAAATTAGTTTATAATTTTTTATTATTTTCTAATGATATAAATAAAATAAATAAATATAAAAAGAGTTCGTGAGAAATACAATTTTTTTTAAAAAGGTAATATTTTGAATTTTTTGTTAGAAAACTAATAGCTTTATCATTTGAAAATATACTTTACTTTAATTATAAAAAATATAAGAACTTTTTATGCACTTTTCAAACAATAATTTAAAAAGTTTTCTTTTTGAAAAAAAAAAATAAAATTAAAATAGGTTCTAAAAATAATAGCTCATTTCAGTGATGTTAGATAAAATTTAAGAAAAATCCCTCTGTTTAGTTGAAAAATTCCTCCAGCTGACATCACTGGCACTTCTTCCAATATGTACTAGTATTGAAAGTTATATTTTTTTGGAACCATTGTTTGACAAATACTACTTCTTGGAAAAATGGTATTTTTCTTTCCAAAGTCTTACTACTGATTAAAAATCGAAACGATCTTAATTTGTAAAAGTTAAGACCTCCTAGTTCTTTTTTAAGCTCAAGGTGATAAAGTTTGATATTCGGTATCCCATTCAGTATAATAACAGGGTAATTACTAAATAATTTTTCTGAAAGCTTAGGCTTTTTTCAATCGTACCAGCCGTTTAAGAGATATTTACACACAACATTTTTAAACGCATTTTTTAAACAATTATTTTATTTTATTTTTTAGTAGACAGGTACCTTTTTATATCCACCATCAAAAAGATGGGGGGTATATATTTTCTCGGTCCTGGTTAGATTCTGAGTCGATCTAGCTATGTCCGTCCGTCTGTCCGTCTGTTGAAAGCAGGATAGGTCTCGAACGGGACAACGTAGGGGGACAAAATTTGGCGCAAATATAAGGTTTTTTTGGGATTGAAAATGGGCAAAATCGGTTAATAAACAAAAAAGTTATGGGCTAAAAACTAGAAACACAGGGTGTCCGTTTCATACTTTTCTGCTGATATCTCCTAAACAAAAGCATTTACGACAACGAAATTTCGTATAAATAGTTTGAGGGTCGATATAAACTCGGAAACCAGAAATGGGCGTAGTCCGCCCACTTTACCGCCCACCTCCCATATAGGTGAAATTGTGTTCAAATAGTTCAAGGACCAATGTAAAGTCGGAAACAAAAAATAGTCGTGATCCGCCCACTTTACCACCCACTTTATCGCCCACCTTCAATATAAAGTAAAATTTGAAAAAGTTGATCTTATATAAGATTTGTTTGGTATTAAAAATGGGCAAAATCGATTAATAAATAAAAAATTATGCGCTAAATACTAGAAACACAGGGTGTCCGTTATAGCTTCATTTCATACTTTTCTGCTGATATCTCTTAAAAAAAGCATGTATGACATCGAAATTTTTTTATAAATAGTTTAAGGGTCGACATAAACTTGGAAGCCAAAAATCGGCGTCCACTTTACCGCCCACCACCCATATAAGGTGAAACTTCAACGAAATTGTGTTCAAATATTTCAAGGACCAATGTAAACTCGGAAACAAAAAATGGGCGTGGTCCGCCCACTTTACCGCCTACCTCCCATATAACGTAAAATTTTAAAAAGTTGATGGTGGGTATATAGATTTGGCCGAGCCGAATATAACATTCGCGCTTGTTTGCTATTACGTTTTTAAAGGTACCTTTTTAAGGTACTCTTTTTGGATGCAAGCTTTTAAAATGTACTTAATTAAAAGTTTTTTTTTTTAAGTTTGTTTTTTAATATTATTAGCAGTTTATACTCATATTTAGAGAATTCAAAAACGTAACAAACCTATTTACCATGCGACAAACGTAGAATTCAAAAAATTTTTAGAAGTACTCTTTTAAATGTACCTTTTTATATTCAAATTTATTTGGTGAATTCAAAAATAAATACTTTTACGTTCAAAACTCCGATATTAATGATCCGACAACAGATAAACAACTTATTAGGCAGAATTCGACTTAATATAAAAAATATTATAAATAATTTAACTCTATCTATTATTATGAGCAACAATTTTTGGTATTTAAATCGAAAACATATGTGTAAATTAATTTTTATGCACATACTTGCCATATTTTCCATTAAAGTATCATTGCCAGATCAAATTGTTTACTAAATGAAAAAAAAAACTCGAAGTATTTCTGAAGTTATCGTCACTTTAATATCATCCCACTAGGTGTATCTATTATTTTGAGCAGATGTGTATATCAAGGCGAATTCAAACAGGTGACCCTACATTATCAGCTGATTATTGTTATTTGTTTTTGTACTTATAACTGTAAAACTCCATATAAGCTCAATTTTGCTTACCCGCCAAAGTGCCTAACTTTTGTTTTTGTTGATTTTGTAGAGCTGCTGCCACCTGTTTCATTTCGCCATATATATTTTATTTAAAGTAAATCATAGGAAAATATTTAGTTCGTATTTTTTAATAGAAATATTTCTTCTGTAAAATCTGTGGAAGGAATTAAAGAAGTATCATTCAAAAATTTAAAATCAAAAAGAAATCAACGAAATCTTTTCATTAAAAAAATAACTAAAAAGTCAAGCCCGACAATATAATACCCTACACCATTGCTATATACTATATAAAAATTTTAAAATCCCTGATAAAAATTTTAAAATCTAACACCTTTAGGATTATAAACCAAACATTTTTATAAGTATGCCAAATTTTAATTTTCTACCACGTCTGGGAGCTTCAGAAAGCTCTGAAAAGAGAAAAAATGCTTTGAAAATTACTTATTTTTCCTTATTTTCGCTCTCTGTTAGACATTTTAAAATCCGGCTGCGTTAGGATACGTAGGATGGAAAGTTACATAATTAAGCCAAATTCTAAATTTCTATGTCGTCTGGGATCTGCAGAAAGCTCTGGAAAGTAAAAAATGCTTAGCAAATTTAGGACAAGTCTATTAAAATTTGAAATTATGATTTATACTTTTATAGAACTTATTGGTGCATAATAGTATCTTTATACTAATATTTATGTAAGATTTATGCACTTTAATCTGATTTCCGGAAGAGGCCTTATATGTATAGGAGCCATAATCAATCAAGGTTCGGTCCAAACTTATAAGAAAAATTTTATTACATTCTTTCTGGTTATATAAAACATTTGTATATCAAATCTTATTTATTTATTTTAACATGGGTAAGTTATTTTACTACACAGAAAAAAGTAAAAATGGACTTCAATTACGAAATTGCTTATATTAATTCACTTAAATATTTTTGGTAAATTTTATTTAATACCTCTGAATAATTTGCAAATATTATATGCCAAATCACAAACTAAAGTCGGCTAATTTCATTTAATTTGGGTTAGTATTTGGGATGCTAGGATATTTCCCATATACAGATATCACTATATCGATTCAAAAATTTTATGAAACAAAGCACAATTATTTGAGGTTAGTCCAAATTTTGTTCTATAGCTTTTATTATACTGAACCAATTTTCCGATAGTAAATAAACATATATATAGTAAATAACATATATTACGTTTATATGCACCATTTACTCGCAATTAAAAATATTGCGATATGAAAATTTTGCTGTATAAACAGTGAGTTAGTATTATTTTTGTAAGTTAGTCGGGGTTCACACAGAGCAATTTTTCTTTACGCAATTCTGAGTTTATAGGAGAGAGGTTATCTTTACCTTTCTCGCCTAAGAAGTCAGAATTGCGGCAAGAAAAATTGCTGTGTGTGAACCCCTACTTAGTAACTCACGAAAAATAATCGTGATAATAGCAAATAAAACGTACAGCTCCTTTTACGTTCATAGAATTTCAGATAATAATAGTTTAATTTTTCCCATCGGGCTCGAAAAATAAGGAAATATGTATATTTCTTTGTGCAATTTGAGTATAAACAGTGATTTATTTATTTGCAAATTATTTTTATTTGCAATAATCGAGCGTATAAACGTAATAATAGACAAATTATAAAATCAGTTTAAGTGAAATTTATTTAATTTTGGTAAATATTTTGAACGTAAGAATATTTCTCACAGACAAATATTACTAAATCGATTATGAATTTAATATGGACCTAGTATGTACTATTAAATAATTTTAATTTTTTAAATTTTGCGCTTACAATAATAAATTTATACATAATTCCAATTTTTAAGAAGTTAATCCCGATTTGACTATATAACTTCTTTTCTACTGAAACGATTTTAAATTGTAATCCACACACTGATCTGAGTAAATATCATGTAATTGGGTTTTATAGTTTAGATATAAGAATATTTCTCCCGGACAGATGAACATTTCCCAATCGATTCAGAATTTTATATGGAACAATAATGGCGCCTTAAATAATTGTAGCAATATACTAAGAAAGAAAATCGTTCACTTCATACTTCAAAAGTTTTAAATTAACCCTCTAACGTTCATGGCTGCCTATAGGCATCTTTAAAGAAAAGAATCATGTTTAACTTTTTTTGTTTCTAACTATTTGGTTTAATAATTGACGTAATCTAAATATCCTCCAAAAAATTTTTATTTTTTATTGATTTTAAAATCAGTAAATTGATTTTATAAAATATTGCTTCGACCATTTGAAAACAATTGGAAATTCGTAAGACCAAAACATTAATGACCAATTAAGATTTTAACAAGCGCGAATATATGGGCGGTAAAGTGGGCGGACCACGCCCATTTTTGGTTTCCGAATTTATTTCGATCCACCAAGTACACGTACAAAATTTCGTTGGCTTACGTGATTTTATTGAAGAAATATCAGCAGAAAAGTATTTCACGGACACCCTGTGTTTCTAGTTTTTAGGACCCAGAAAATATATACTTTGTGGGGTGGGTCTTAAATGATTCCTTCGACATGTTACACACGGAATGACAAAATCAATATACCCCCCATCTTTTTGATGGTGGGTATAAAAATGTAAAGATAAAATTTTTGAGTTAGACAGTACGAAAAAAAAATATATATTTTTTTTTTTTTGCTTAAAAACTAAGAAATGAACCCATTGAAAATTAATGCAATATTAAAGAAATGTCTAAATAATTTCTTCAATTTAATTTAATTCTAACAATGTAAGCAATTTGTAAAAAAATTACATGCAGGTAGCTTATAATTTTAACTAAAACTCCAAAATTAAAAAAAAAAAATAAAATCCAAACTTTTATATTTTTTCCCTCCATTTTAAGCTTTATTGTGTATTTAATTACAAAAAAAATGTATAATATTTTATTATATTTTTAAGTTCAATCTTTAAAAAATTTCTTTAAAATTGTATTTTATATGAAATTTTGTTTAAAAAATAGGTATTTTTTTAATAAAATTTTAATATCTCAAAATATATGATTTTTTTTTTATTATTTTTAATTTAAAATATTTTTTGAAAAAATTGTTATATATTTTTGTAGTTATTTATTTTGATTTTTTCTAAAAATTTTAGTTAGTTTTTCTTCTTTATACTCATTTCTTTTTAATATAAATATTTAGATATTTATACGTATTTTTCTTGTAAATAAATTTTTGTTTTTTTTTATTTTCTTTGGCTTATCTTACATTAATTAATAATTTTCTATATAATTTAGCATAAAATTAATTGTTTTTTTGTTATATAAATATTAAAAACATACAATAATATATTTAAATTTATTTATACTTATTAACTAAATATTTTTGTTTTATTATTTATATAAAAGAAAATATACAAATGATTTGGGGATTTAAGTACAAAAACGGAAAAATATAAAATAAGTGGAGTTATTAAAAAGTGAGGTTAGGATTGAAAAGGTTTAATTTTAAAGAGAGTAAGAGAGTGAAAATATGCATAAACGAAGCTTTTTTTATTAAATAAAAAAAAATTATTAAGATGTATTTCTGTACTTTTAAGCTTAAAGCTTTTTTAACCAGAATTTTGTTAAACTTTCATAAAACGCTAGCTGAAGTTTTACTTTAAATATTCCATATTTAAAAATTTTAATATTTGTTTTGAATATAAGAGAAATTGTACAATAATTTTAAGCTTAAAGCATTTATTTAACCAGAGTTTGGCGAAACTTTCTTCAAAGGCTAAAGTAAGTTTTACTTTAACATAACTAAGATTTAAGTGATCATTTTTAATAAGCTGAAAGAAAGCTGAAGTTAAAGTGTAGTTAACCTCTGTTTAGTTAGTTTAACCACAGTTTAACTTAGGCTTTATTTCAGCTTGTTAAAAATTAAACATATTTTCTATTTAAGTTTAAATTAATTTTTAAAATAAAAAAAAGTCTTAAAAGAGAATTTAGTGACAAGTAAAAAGTTTGTATTAATTTAAGCTGAAAGCTTCTATTTAACTAGAGTTTAGTTAAATTTTTTTTTTAAAGGATAAAGCATTTTTACTTTAAAATAATCAGGCTAAAAGTGATCGTTGTTAACAACCCGCAAGAAAGCTTTAAGTTCAGCTTTCTTTCAGGCTGTAGTTAAACTCTGCTTAGCCAATTTAACTTCAGCTTGTTAAAAATGTAAAGATTTTGTATTTAAATTTATATTGATTTTAAAAAAAGTCTCAAAAGTAAATTTAGTGACAAGTAAAAATTTCTTAAGTTTTTTTCCTCTCTCTTCCCTTTTTTAAATTAAACCTTTTTCATTTCTGTTAAAAATTTAACAAAGTTTTTTTTCTTTTAATGCTCAACATGGAAAATTAAGGAAAATAGATTATGATTCTGGGGAGGAATGCCTCTGCTCTGTTTATATTTTTACAAAAAATGTTTAAGAAAAACGGATGAAATATTGTTTAAAAGATGAAACTTAAATTATATAAAAAAAACCCGCCCTTTTGTTTAATTTAAACTAATTTATTTAATTATTTATAATAAATTTAGTAATAATAATTATTGCAACGAGATTAAGGACAGTTTCCCTCTTTTTTTTACTTAAAATTTAAACTAAAGATTATGAACAAATAAAAAAGAAAAAAAAGAATAATATTACAATGAAAAAGAGTTTTTCAGAAAAAAAATAAGAAAATAATGTTAATAAAAATATACAGTCTCATCCTGATAATAAACTTCAGCCACAACAAACTTACAAACCATGATCATTGGTATTGAGAAAACTTCGACAAACACGACTCACTTCGGGATTATTGTGATTGATAAGTTGCATGTAGATTTGTTTGTGCAGCTGCAGCTCATTGGTCATTTCCTGTAGTTGACGTAAAAGAGCCTCTTTTTCCTTGAGCAAACTTTTGACACGTTCCTCTACCTCACGTGAACGAACTTTGGCTTTTTCACGTGACTTGCGTACAGCTATATTATTACGTTCACGACGACGACGATATTCCTCGGTACCCTTATCCACATGTTTAAGGGATTGTTTGCGCTGTTGATGCATTTGTTTGTTGTGATGCTTGAGCAGATGGGCACCAGCAGCTAGATGAGGCAAATTAACGGCAGAATGATGAGCCAAAACATTGGCCGAGGTAAGAGTATTAAAATTATTGGAGTTTTGTGATGAAGAATTATTGGAATTACCATTGCCGTTGGCATTCTGATAAGGATTATAGAGACCATTTGTGGAACCATTGCTAATAAAAGCGGCGGCTGCTGCATTATTGGCGGCATTAGTTTCTTGCAAATGTCGCCGGTATTCAGGATCTATGGGTTCTTCTTTAATGGTTGAGGTATCTGAACCCACCGAAGAGTTTTCATCACTGGAATTATTGCTATACGAGGCATTAGAGTGTACAGCCTGGGGCATATAGGCCAAAGGATTGCGACCATATTGATGTTGCTGAGTACGCAATGATTGCTGCTGTAATTGGTGTTGCTGTAAAACTTTAGCAGCAGCTGTTACCATACCATTAGGTGGCAAAGTAGCAGATAAAACACCTGGACTGGTAACCATATCACTAAATATACCCAAAGTTTCCTGATCACGAAAACTATCATCGATTAAATGTTGCAAATCTAATGAGATCTCTTGAGCGGTCAATTCATCCAAATCTGATTGGGTATATTGTTGCATGATTTGTTTTTGCAACAAGTTGACATTATTAACATTTGCATTTAACACTGAATTATTATTGTTGTTATTATTCATAGCCGCCGCCTGATGCATTTGATGCATGGCATGTTGTTTTACCACCAAACCAGCACCACCCACACCATTTGTTTGCTGTTGTTGTGTATTATTGTTATTATCATTCTGTTGTTGTTGTTGCTGTTGATTATTTTGCTGCTGTTGTTGTTGTTGCTGCTGCTGCTGTGACGACATAGCCGTTAGGGTAATTTGTCCTATAATAGCCTGTTGAGGAGGCGGCTGTTTTTTTAAATCCAATTGTGTTAGTGTTTGTACGGTATCGTACATTTGTGGTGATTCCATGTTGAGCATTTTTAATTGTTGAAATGAAGGCAAAATTTTGACGGAGTTTTTAATATTGAAAATTGTTTGAACAAAAAAAACACAAATAAGAATAATGTTTTAGATTTTGTTAACGATTTCTTTTTCTCTTAAGATTTCCCAGGGAAAAAATGGTTTTTCTAAACCATTTTAAGAATAAACAAAATATAGGATGTATAAGTAGAGTTTCGGTTTATAAAGGATCATAAAGAGATCATTAGATTAAGGTTTTTATGCTTAAACTTATACTCTTGGCCAAAAGTTAAAATTTCCCTTAATGGCTTTTTGAAAATAAAGGCTGTTTTTTTTATTCTCTGCAGAGTTGTTTATTTGGGTAAACAATTATTTGTTATTGTTTTGTTTAACGGTTATTTGTAGTATTAGTTGATGTTGTTTATAAATTTCCTTTTGTTTTGGGATTTTTTTTTTTTTTTTTCTTCTATGCTGTGGTGAAGAGTTGTTTGTTTACTTTTTTATATAAAAGAATAATCCTTGTTTTGGGGTTTTTTAACTGTTCCTTTTTGAGTTTTTGTTGTTATTGTTTTTAACACTTATTTTGTTTTTATTAAACAGCTGTTTATGTTGTTTCTTTTGTAAAAGTACGGGATTTTTTTAAATGTTCTTTTATACTTTTTTAATTAATTTTGTTTATATATTTAATATTTTTGTAGATTTTTTAAGAGCTGCTAAAAGATTTCACAATAAAATTTATTATTTTGATTGAAATTTATTTAAAATTATTAATTTTCCTTATTAATAAAATTAATAGTTTTAAATAAATTTTTTAAAAATTAAATACAAGTTTTAAAAATCAATACTTTTATAGAGAATAAGTTTTGTACAAAAAAAAAAAAAAAAAATATTAACAATTTGTGCTTTTTTTAATTTTGAGTAACATTTTGAAGATTATTTCTTACATTTTGTGATTAAAGTAATTTAATATTATTTCGTTTTCTATTTTAGATTTTTTTTTTTTTCAAATTTATTACATTTTTTAAAGAATACATAGTATTTTTATAAATACACTGGGAAACACTGATTCTGCAGCTTGGAATTTCTCAGTTAATTAAAATATATATAATCATGGAATTCTATGCTTATAAATCACATTTATCAACTTATGTAACATTGGTTTTCAAGATAAGTAGGGAATAAGAATGCACCACATAGTACATCATATGTATCTCGAGAACTATTCGTCGGTTTTGTTTCAATAAAATACTAAAATAATCTAATTTAAATTATCTTTAAGTCATGCTAATAAAAACATTTTAAAATGCTCAATTAAGTACTTTAAATATATTAAATTAAATATGTGAAAAAAAAACAGTAAAATTTCTTACAAAAATTTAAATAATTATTGTGTCTTAAGTCTGGATATTTTACAATTAACAGAAGCCCTATTTTATAAAAATCGTTCCACAAATATGGACTTTATCCACAATTAAGTGAAGATATCTCATTTAAAAATAAGATATACACTTCAATACTTAATTGTAAATAAATTCTAAATTTATGCAATGATTTTGATATAGTTTCCTTTTATTTCTAACATATACAGTTTTATGATAAAGAGAAAAAATAAACCTTTTGTTAATTTTTTCAATTTTTAACGATTTTTTGAAATACAAAATTTTTTAAATAAAAATATCTATTTTTACATATTTTAATCAAAACTGTTGTAGGTCGGAGTTCACACACAGCAATTTTCCTTACCGCAATTTTGACTTTATAGGCGAGAGAGGTAAAGAGAATGTAAAAGCTGAGTATTCACCTCTCCTCTCTCTCTAATGTTGAGTCTATATTAGAGAAATTTTTATAAATTTTTGTTTGAGTTGCCGATAATTTTTTATCTCTGTCAATTATAGGGGAAAACATATGTCATAATAAACCATGCAAAAAGTGCCAACAACAATCAAGATGGCGTCTTTTACCAAGCATTATCAAGACAAAGTTGTCAGAGCTCGAGCGCTGACAATTTTCTTTTAACGCTGCAATAATACTGACAAATTCAGTCTACATTAGACAAATCTTTATCATGATAAAATTTGACGTTTGTCTTGATAAAAATTTGTCTAATGTAGACTAGAAATAACGAACTCAGAATTGCTACAAGAAAAATTGTTGTGTGTGAATCCGGACTAAGTATATCTTTGAGATGCATTGAATAAGAATTTTTTGTAATTTTATTAAACCAAAGTACACAGAAAAAATATGGTATTTTAAACGAGTTATCAAAGATAAAAACTATTCCAATTACTTTTTTAGTTTTATCAATTACATATTCAAAAAATCAATATTAAAATTTTCTAATATATATATATATTTTTTTTGTTTTTAATAAACAATTTATTTCAA
Organism: Protophormia terraenovae; assembly: GCA_951394005.1. Taxonomy (NCBI): domain Eukaryota; kingdom Metazoa; phylum Arthropoda; class Insecta; order Diptera; family Calliphoridae; genus Protophormia; species Protophormia terraenovae. The sequence goes on along the minus strand of OX596077.1, from coordinate 111,453,533 downwards.
TGATTTTTTTATTAATTCATAAACTAATCAAATATCAATAAAAGTAAATTATAATATGAATAATTAATATAAAAGTTTTTATTGGCATTTCAATTAATAAAATAATTGAATATGTTTTATATGTAATTGAAATTGGATTTTAGATTTTTCTATGTAAAATTTTTTTACCATGCTACGAAATCAATTTAAAAATCTAATTAATATTTTAATTGAAATTTTTTATAAAAATAATTTTTTTCTGTGCAAATAAATAGTTCTCGAAATACATATGTGGCTCTAGCTAATATTAACTCAGTAATCTTTTATTGTTAACCTTTATTTCCAAAACTAAAATCAATTTAAAGAAAAGTGATTTATAAACTTACAACTCCATGATCACGAGTATCCAAATTAACTGAGAAATCCTGAGCCACAAAAAATTTTCTTTTTGGCGCCCTGTGATTATTCAAAAAATTATTATTAATTAATAATTTATTTGTTTTCTTAAATAAAATTAAGCAGTTTTTAATAAATTTAAATTTTTAATCATTTTAGAGCCTTTTTTATTATGGAATTTTTCAAGTCTTTTTTATTAATTGTAAAACTAATTTCTTTAAAGTAAAATTATTTCATATTTTCAAGTTTATTTTATTTAATTTTTATTAATTTTATAAACTTTAAAACCTTGTTTTTGAAAATTTTAAAGTCTTTTTTTATTTAAAGTAAAATTAATTTCTTCAAAATAAAATAATTAAATATTTTGAAGGTTTTTTTATTTAATATTTTAATATTTTTTTTATGAAATTTTTCAATTCTTGTATTTATTTTTTATTATTATTTTTTTATATTTTTTTAATTTGTTTATTTTCGATAAACTGTTTAAAATTTTTTGTATAATATTTTCTTTTCTAAAAAAAAAATAGTCTTATTTGTCCTTTTTTTAGCCCAGACCAGTGCTTTTCATTTTATTTTTCTTAATTTTGATTATTTTTTTTATAATTTTATTTATTTAAATAATATTATTTTCTTTTTTTTATTTATAAAAAAAAATGTTCACAATTATTTGTTTTTTATTATAGTTTATTAATTAAATTTGAAATAAATATTTTAATTAATTAATATTTTATTTTCATAATTTTTCAAGTCCAGTTTAATATTTAGCATATTTGATTTTTTTTTTTTTAATTATACTTATAAATTTTAAATTATTTAATAAAAACTTTTTTGTAATTCATTTAAAAGAAATCTCTAAATTATTTTTACCAATATTTTCTATTTTTTTATAATTAAATTTATAAAATTTTAAATAATTTTTTAAGTCCAGCTTAGTATTTGGAGTCTTTGTTTTTATTATTTTATAATATCTTAATTTAATTATTATTTTTTTCAGTCCAATCACTTATTTTATTTTTTTAATTAAATTTATAAAATTATTTTCAAATTTTCATTTTAGATTTAGTCTTTGTTCTTATTATTTTCATAATTTTTTAAGAATTAAATTTATAAATTATTGTTTAAATATATTTAGGGTCCTTTTTAGAAATAAAATAATTAATTAAAACATTTTTAATAGAATTTTATTTTTTTTACTTTTTATTACAATTTTCACTTCGTTTTTCAATATTTTTAAATTTGAAATTGTTTCTAAATTTTTATTATTTTTTGTTTTTTGATGAATTAAATTTTTTGAAAAATTCAATATTTTTTTTATAATTCCACTTATTTTTAAATTCCATTTCTTTTTTAATTCTAATTATTTTTTATATTTTTTTAACTTAAGTTTTTTGAAAAATTCCATAACTTTTTTCTTATTTTGGTTTAGAAGCTTTAATTTTTTTTATTTTTTTTTTTTTTATAAAATATGTCTTCACAATTTTTTTTTAATTCCACAAAATGTTAGTTTTTTAAATTAATTTTACAGTATTTTATTTTAATTTTTTTTATTAAAAATACTTCTTATTTTTCAGTTAAAAAAAAATGATAATAATATTTTATTTATGATATTAAAATTTCTTTGTTTTTTTTTTATATAGTTTTTATTTTTTGTTTATTTATTATTATTATTTTTTTTTTTAAATGTCATAATTTTTTATAAAAAAAATTATTTTTAGCACAAATTGTTAACAATTTTTTTATTAAAATTCTTTATTTTGTTTTTAAATAAATTTTTTTTAATAAATCCTATTTATATTCCTTTATATTTATACACACTTTTGAATAAATCTCTTTATATCCGCTTTAGCATAAACTTCCGTTTCCCGTTATTTTGTTAGCGCAAAAAAAAACGTTGAAATTTAAAAACCGAAACTTTTTTATTATTTTTTTCTAAATCAATTTTTTTTGTAATTAATGTAATATAAAATCAAAATTTTTCTTCTATTTAATTTGTTTTTTATTTGTTTTTTTTTTTTAATATAATTTTTTGTTTTTTGTTTAAACGTCTTAAAACGACTGAAGTGTTTCACAAGTGATGCAACAGATTTTATATTATTTTCGTCTTTTTATATTTCTTTTCGTATTAAGTCTTTTTTTATATTTCTTCTTCTGTGATTCGTTCAAAAAAAAATTTTTTTTTTTTTGGTAAGAAGTGCGCGTCCGCATCCGTTTAGCTTTGGCCCATAACTACTACTCTATGGCTACTCGGAGACAGAGTGTGTGTATATGTGCCACCGTGGTACTGTTTTGGTACACTAATTCAAAAAAAAAAAAATCAAAAAAGAAAAATAATCAAGAGAAGTGCACTTTTCAGTAGTCAGTAGCAGCAGTAGTACTTTTTTTTACACTTCTTAGTATGTATTTTAAATTACAACAAAATCTTTTTTAATTTCTTAGTATTTGTATTATGATTTTTTTCGTTAACCGTAATGTTGTACCGCAATGTTGGACTATCAATGTATGAATGAATTATGCCTTCTTTTTTGTTGGCTGCTCTGGCTAAAGTGTAAAATAAAACTTTGAAGGCGTCCCCAAAAAAATACAAAAAAAAACAACCGAAATATCAAAGACACACTAACAAAAAAAAAAAAAAGAAATAAAAAATGACGTAGCCAACGTTAATGTAATGACGCGAAGATCGTTTTATTTTTGTTGTTGTTGTTTTGTTTTTTTATTATTTTCTTAGTACTGTTACTTTTCATATGACTGCTTGCACTCTTTACATGCCCCACTCTTGTTAGTTAAGCTCTCTCATAAGAGAGCTTTTTTGTGATAATGTAACACCAATACTATTACACTACTACAATGCAATATATGTGTAAAATCAGCTGTTTATTGCTTTTTATTTACCGTTATGCTAGAGAAATGTTTTTTTGAAGCAAAAAATACTAAAAACAAGAAAAGAAATAAAAATTTTCAAGTAATTTTTTTTATTATTCTAAGTACTTTTTTTTAACAATAATTTTAAACCAGTTTTATTTAATTTCATTCCTTTTTTCTTATTTTCATTTCTTCTACAGCAATTATATATTTTGGCGCTCTTTTTGTTTTCATATGAATCTCATGCCACTTACCTCCCAGAAGATTACAAACTGGTATCCAACTTACAAACACAATTCAAGAAACAGTCATGTCCATAGTGGCTGATTTGAGATTAAGCGTTTTTGCAATTTTTTTTACTTTTTTATTAAAAAATAAATTATCACAATGATTTTTTTATTTGTACCGATGAATTACATTATTCCATAAAATTCTCTTCATTTAAAACATTTTTATTTGAACATAATTTCTTTTCTCTCCACAATTGGCAACATAGTAATGAAAATTTAAAATATTTTGCAAATATCAGCACAAATATCGGATATACTATTTATTTATTTTTTAAAGACCGTTACATGACCTTCAATAAATGTGAATTTTATTGTTATAATTTGAATAGTTTTAGAACTTTCAATCCTTTAGGAATTATGATATTCCTTTTATCTAAAAGTTAAAATATTTGTACACAATAAGTCCAAACTCAGGACTCAATGCGTAATAAAGAAAGATCACAGAATAAGAGCTTTTTTCAGAAGAGCGATAGCCCAAATATGACACTGGCTATTCGTTAGCATATTAAAACCAGTTCTTACATACGCCTCCTTAGTATGAAGGTCGTCTTGGAAAAATAATGTTAATATAAAACTTTTTCAAACAATACAGAGACAGTGCTGCAGAGGGATTTGCGGTGCAATAAAAACCGGACAAATACTATTGATATGTATGTATATTATCAACACTACTGATCAAAATATGAGTAAAATATTATTTGGCTTTGGCTGTCATTATATTAAAGACCATGGGAAAAGAGTTACAAACGAGAATATGACCAGAAACAAAAAATAGTGAATATCAATAATTTATGTGAATACAAATTGAATTATTACTTACAATGTAAGAATGAAATAAACCCTTACTTCGGTTGTGAGAATATTGAGATATTATTGGTTCCAAGACTACATAGAATTGGCACTTTCCAAGTTGGGCTCAAACTTAAATACCATTACAATTCTAAAAGTTTAAAAATTAACTGAAAGAATGGGCAAGAGATGAACAAGTCAGAAACTGACAAAATTCCAACCAAATCTTAAAAAATTAAATAGGCCAACTCCCAGAATGCTGATCATCAGTGTAATAACCAGCCACAGGCTTACCTAGCACGGACTAAAATAACGGAAGACTCAAACTGTAGATCGTGCGAGAATGTTCTGTATTTGATTGCATTAGGAACGAAACCAAACTAGTAAGGCTTATGGATATGAGAAGCTTTTTCGTAAGAATACATGCGTTTTAGGGTGGTCTTCTTTTAATGGAGGAGTATAGATTCTCGGTCTCACCCCCGCTGAAATTTTAGAATACCCTAAAAACTAAGGAATGACACGTTTTAGACTATCAAAGCGATAAAATTCTGCGGTGCACTTTGATCGTGAATGATGTATAAGACACCAAGATGAAACTAAAGACTGCGCACGAAAAAATTAGTGCATATACAAATTAAACTAATGGGTTAATCTTTTTGCAATTTTATCTTGTTAAAGAATGTTATATTCAAGTTTTAATTTAGATAGTTTTGCCAAAGAAGCTAATTTTAAGTACCTTGGGCTTCGTTCACGTTTTAAAACTGTAATATACCGGTCCATACCAACTTGAATTTGGAATTTAGTTTTTAATTTAACCTAAAAATAGTGAAACTAAATCCCAAATTCAAGAATTCGAATATTTTGATTCAGAATCTGATCTCATTGTTAGGTGAGAACTCATTTTATGTAATTCCAATTAAGAGAGGTGCTATTAATGAAACAAAAATTCAGGTAAATAATGAAAACGATTTTCGCAAATTAATTACAGATCTCGAAACCCGCATGAACAAATTTTATACTTATCAACTCAAATGTAGTAAAGGTCTCCAGATCGTTATAAAGGGTATTGACTCCACTGTTGATGCAACTGAAGTTAAACAAAGTTTGGAGGACAAAGGTTTTAAAATTAAAAATGTAATGAATATTCGAAATCGGGAAAAAATTCCTCAACCGCTATTCCGAGTCGAACTTGAACCAGGTGATATGAGACTAAAGAAAGGCGAAACTCACCCCATATATAACCTTAGGTACTTACTGCATCGCATAATCTCGGTAGAAGAACCGCATAAACGTTAGGGACCCGTTAACATACCTAGAAAAGCTTGAAACATACCCAAATCAACTTGCTCGTAATATATTGAGAAGTAATTGCCACATACACTTAAAAAGAAGAAATACGTCAGATCTGATCCGTATATGAAATACACGAGAAAATATGTTTATCGCCTGACACTGGTTGGACGAGATAAATTTTAATTTTTTAAATTTAAGATTTGAATACTTATTGTTAGTTCTATTTTTAAGAAGATTCAATTAATAAATACAAATATTAAAAAAAGTTTTAATTTAAAAGAAAAAAATATTTTTAATTAGTTTTCAAAAAAATATATTTAATATTTTCTACCCTAATTATAAGCTTTATTGTGTTTTCGGATATCTTTTTGCCGGAATGGTTCCACTTCTTTTAAAAACTCTATTTTTGTTTTTTATTAAGCTTTAGATATTCTTTAAATATTTTTTTACTACAACCCAATTTATTTCAAAAGGATTGAATTTTAGGCAGTTTTGTGTATACAAAGTAAGACCTGTGTATATAGCAGCGTATTTTGATAATACTCAGCTTCTTTTTGTTGTAGTGATAAGATGCCAGATCAGGCCAAAAAAATTTAGAATTCTCTGTGCTTTCTAATGACGGAAAGGAATCTTTTCCGAGAGCTCTCTTGGCTTGCCACAGCAAAAATTTGTTGGACAATTTGTCCACGATCTTAAAGTCTGTAAATCAACTTTTTCTTCGATGATCAAGGTTCCTATCGATGATCATTAACTACTTAGTTGTATTTTTTATAAATTAAAAAACTTTATTCACCTCACCTGCACGCTTACAAATTGTTTTGTTTGGTGATCATGTATTTTAACTATTCTTAAGCCCACATTACATTTACGCGTAGTCAGCAACAATATCAGCAAAAATGATCTGCTGTTCACTGTCAGTACAACATGTTGCTGCCATTATAATTACAATTCAGCATAGGCAGCCACAATTTACAACCACCATCTAGCTTTATTCTGCTTGTGTATTTTAGTCTCTCATTTATTTGCTCACTCTCTTTGTCTCGCTCTCAGTCTGAATGCAGCGCAGTGAATTTAGAAACAGGGCTAAATGAAACAGCACTGCAAACTGCTGCTGACCAAATGTAATCAACACCATAACAAACAGTGCTTTCAAAATTATCAGCTGATTATGGCAGCACACACTGCTGCTGACTACGCGCAATTGTAATTTGGGCTTTACTTTGTATAAAAACTAATTCACCCCTATCGTGAATAACAAGTGGAATTTTTGTTCCCATGAAATTTTTATTCCCCTCGAAGGGTAAAATGCTATCGTGAATCTCCCGTGAAAAAATTTTCCCGCTATCAGTTCTCAGTAAATGTAAAAAAGGAAAAAAATTAAAATAAAAATCAAAGTAAAGTATTTTTCAAAAATATACACGTACATACTAAAAATTTAAAGAAAAGTGAAAAAAACAAAACAAAATATTTAGTATTGGAGTGATAGTTTTATTACAACATTAGTTTATTGTACTATTTAACTTTTATGTAGCAAAATAATTCGGCTAATTTTTGGAAACCCAACAAAAAGAAATAATAATTATAACAAATTAAAGTATACAATTGGGGGATTCACAAAGTGTGCTATCATGTCGTATTGCCATAATGTCATAAAATTTTACAAAGGAAAAGCAATAACAATATTTTTATACATTGAAATATTTTAGGACTTATGACAATACGACACGATAGCACACTTTGTGAATCCCCCAAATATGTTTAGAATTGGAACAATAATTATATTTTATGTTGAGCAATATATCAGTTTGTGTCTTATTAAGTGATCGTACCCTTAAAATAACTTTAATATCGGAATAATAAGAAGATCTACTTACATTTTCTGTTCTGTTCCCCAGCAAAAATAAAGTGAACAAATTAAAGGGAAAAGTGAAAAAACTCGGGGGAAAAACATCATTCACGATTATGGGAATTTTATTTTTAGCATGAAATTAATCACGGGGTATTTTTTCACGATTGCAAATTTAGGGAAAGGGAAAAAGTATTCGTGATAGGGGTAATTATGCTATTATATTAAAATTTAAATTAAAATTTGGTTCTAATGATTTTTTTACGCATACAAAAGCTTTAAGCCTTAAAGCGTGAACGGATTTTTTTGTGCGCAGTCTCTATATGCTGAGTTACGTTTCTTTCCTTCAACTTTTGGTTGATCTCCTATTTTCCTGGGGTATATTTGGTTAAAAATAACGAAACACAAATAAATTTCCTTTTATGATAAATTTCTTTATAAAATTTCAGAATAATGATTCCATTATATTAAAAGTATATTAAAAAATTGCAGAAGGATTGACTATAGTTGTTTTAAAAAACTCTATGCTTAGTAATATATGTAAGTAGTTCACAATTGACAAATCTGGATAAATCGGACTAGATCACGAATCATTACTGATCCAATATTATTTTATTTTTTTAGAGCTACATAGTATGCTATGGTATTAAATTATCAACACTGTTAACAACAACCTGTGGATACATTTTATTTATTTTATTACATTTATTTTTCCGCTCTTTTCTTTTAAGTTTATATATTTTTTCTCTTTCTCTCGATATCTAAAGATCTTAGTTCTCTATTTTACAAATTCTCCTTAAGCGAAAGCTATTATTTATTTATGCTGTAATAATGCATTTGGACTCATTTAACTTAACTATTTGCTGCTGCCGCTGTTGTTGTAAGTAGTTTTTTTTTTTTTTTTCTTCTTTTTGTTACATAGTCTTGTTTGTTGTTGTGAGTTAGTTAACTTAACTCTCACTTCTTAATAGTTGTTGTTGTTATTGTACGAGTATAAATTAAAGCATTCTTTAATTCAACTCTTTTTTTTTTTTCTTCTTCTTTTTTTCGTTTTTATTTTCTTTTTGTTGTTGTTTACTTTTTAGTAGGTATTTGTGTCAGAGCCGAATGAAAGCAAAAGTTTTATATCTTTTTGCTATTGTTGTTGTTGTTTTACAATGTGTTCGATCACTTTTACTCTCGATTTTCAGGTAAGTGCTTACACACACACACACACACACACAGGGAAATACGTAAGTATTAGTTTAAGTTAAAGTAGAGTTTTTGTGGCAGTAAGTCAGTTGGGGTTTGATGGTTTTATTGCTTGATTTAAATTATGATAACGTCTGTTTAGTATGTTGTGTGTTTGTATGCACGTTATATAGTTTTTTAAAATCATTTTTTATAGGTCAGTTTTGATTAGAAATTTTTTTTGTTGTTTTGAGAGTTTTTAATATGTCAATGTTGGACATTAAATGATCGCAAATCATTTATTTATTTATTGTTGTGAGGAATTTATGTTTAAAGAAAAAAGTTTAAATTTAGTTTTAATAGCTGTAAATTGTTTTAAATGTTTGGAATGCATTAATTTCGCTGTCAATAGGATTTGAGTTAAATGATCAGCATTGTTCTTAAGTAAAAAACATATTTGAAAAACTCAACTGACCCATAATCTAATTTAGTCTATTCTACTTATTGTCTTCTTTGTTATAATTATTAGCTTAAATGAGATTTTAGCGAGTAGATTCATATCTCCCGCCGATCCTCAAGAAATTAAAAAATGCTCATGTACATATGGATCGAAGCTGGCACAATTTGTGGATTAATGATTAAATACTAACAAACATATTTCAGATCATTTTCGTATTAAAACCAGAAAAAAATATTCAATTTAAATATTAATCAGAATTTTAAAATAATTTCAAATATTTTTATTATTAAATAAATTACTCAAAATCGAAGTATTTTACACAGAAAAAAATACTTTCGAAAAAATTTCAATTAAATTATTAATTATAAAATGATTTTAAATATTTTTTATAATTAAATGAATTATTCAAAATCAAAGTATTCTAACAAATTAAATTCAAATTTTACATAGAAAGATCTAAATTTCAATTATGAATACATAATATGTACATATTTAATTATTTTATTAATTGAAATTCAACCTATTTAAACAATTGTATGTTCAATTATTCAAATTATCACTTATTTTTATTTATATGTATTTAATTAATTTATTAATTGATACAATAAGAGAAATAATTGAAAGCCCGTAAATTGTTTAATTTTTAACAAAAAATAAATAATTTATATTTTGATCAGTAAATGAATTAGTTTTTATCTTTGGTAAATCGTTTAATAGACTATATTTTTCTGTTTAAGTACGATTCTCCGTATTTTATATTTCAATAAGTTTATTTAAAATTGTAAGTTGTAGTTTGATGGGCAGTCCTTCCATCAAACTACAAGTTACAAACAATATTAAGCTGCCTCAAATTCAGATTTTGAGCCTTCGAGTATAAAAAATGGTGAACATGGAATCAAGTGAAAATAGAATAAAAGAATTAAATAAATACTTTGATTTAGTTAATCTCAATTGATCTTAAAATTTTTGTTGGTAAGATAGGTCAAATTCAGGCCCGTATTCACATGAACTAAAGCTTTTCCTATCGAAAAGAAGTTATTAGCAATGATAATACTAACACTAAGATTTAAATCAACTTTTCTTTTATGACTAGATCTGCATTTATTGATTAAATTTAACAACAACTACATCCTCTATGAACATTTCCTATTGCCAGGTTAATTGCATCAATTCCCTTTTCCACAATTGGGTGCTCATACTCTTGGCATGAAAACTTAAAAAAAAAGAAACTGACGTCATAAAGTGTTTATTTAACGTTTTCTTATTTATTTTCATTTCAAAGAGGCCTCTAAAGATCTTTTTAAAAAAGAGAACAAACAAGAAAAAGCAAACAATCAAAAACTAGTTTGAACCATAACAACAAAATAAACTTTACAACGATGCTTTTCACAAAAAAAAAACTCTCGCTTTCATTTCCGATACGATTCTTTAGTGTGCAGCTGTTTAAGAAAGTTGCCAGATTAATATTTTATAAAATGAAAAACGGTTCAATATATAAAACAAATTTTCTTAAACCTCATAAGGAATTCTATTGCTTTCCAAAATTTTATTACCCAAATCTGAAGTTGACATACTTAAGTACTTTAAGCATATTGCCCTTAAATAATAGAGACAGAAAATATGCTTAACAGATTCCATATACTGTTCAACAGAATTCATTATTAAAAAGGTTTAATTTCATAGGTGTACACCTATGACATAAACTGAGAGAAAAAATGTGATTCAGAATCCATTACGGTTGTGGTCACATTGGTAATTTACGACATCGGCTTTTTGATACCGTTTATTAACATATTTAATAGAAAAAACATAATGCAATTATATAATTTGATATTGAAATGGTGTTAACTTGATGCCAATTAAGTATCGATTTGCGTTAAGATTTGAACTCGAAAGAAATTGAACACAGATTTACTATTGACACTGAATGATATTGTTTTTAAAACTTATGTGTAGTATCCAGCACTGAATAGTCCAAATAAACTTCAAAACAGAAAGGGAATCATTGACAAATTAATGGCTATGGGGTCTATTGCAGTGCCGCTAGGTACTGTTTAAAATGGAACCTTTAAGCATTATCTTAAAAGAGCATATGAAAATCTTTCCATGTATACCGTTACCGGAAAAGCATTTCGAGACTGATGGTTCAAAGTTAAAGGGTCATTAAGCAATCGGTAAACATGGTAATAAAATCAGCTTCTCATTCTGTTGAAGCTATGAAGGCCGCGAAGTCGGAGAAACACTCCAAATACTCAAATATTATCTTGGATGTCGAATAGGCTTCTAAAAGAGATTTTACTGCAATAGTAACTTAGCCAACTAATTGCTCTTTAACATGTCGAAATCTTAGCCTAAAGAACATTACATTAATTCAGCAGTTTAAAGAAATGATTTTTTTTATTAAAATTATAATTTTTTTTTAATTTAATTATATTATTAACTAAAGTATTAACTTTCCAATTAGTTTAAAGGTTTTTGAGAAAAATCTATTACAGTTTTCAAAAAATATACAGAGAAAAGAGAAACTTGTCAGTAAAAAATATAAAAAATAACATGAAATCAATTGTCAACTATTTAGGCTCATTCTATGGTTTAAAAAACTGTAATACGAAATGAAAACATGCAAAGATTTGCTCAATTTTTGAAGACGCGTTTAATATATAATCATTTGGCAAGTACGATTTTTAAATATATGATGTGATTTTTAATCGTATCGATGCTTTTGTAGCTGTTTCTGACCAGGGTTTATATTTAATTTCAAGATCCAAGCTTGTGTCAAAGTTGTTCTATAAAATATTATTTGTATGTAATTTTGCATTCTGAGTCGACATCAAAAAACGTGTCGACAAAATCATAGTCGTTTCAACTCGACGTCGACTTTAATAGTGGAAGGCCAATGTACGCGGCACGCGGAACACGCGGTCAGCTGATCATGTTTTCACGCGGTCCATATAAAAAATATTGAAAAAAATTAAACTTTGACGCGTTGCCGCGTGTAACAGCATTGCCAGATTAAATTTATGACAGTGTTTTCAAATTTTCCTTTGTCACTTTTTTGTGAACAATTGATTAATTTTTAAGTTGCCGCGTGACGCGTACATTGGCCTTCCACTATAAATCACCTTAGAAAATTACAAAACTTTGTCAATATTGTCAACACATTTTTGTTTCGTCGAGGTGAGTTGCTGTCGACAACGACATACATAATAGGGGTGATTGATTATTTTTGACAATTTGTTTAGATATCTCTCTTATTCTTTAATGTTTTTTTTCCTAGGTCGTAAAGAGCGCCTTTAGGATTATATGAAAATCAATTATTCTCAGTTAATTAATATAAAAAATTTCGCAATTGAAATTAATTTTTTATATATATATTTCTAAAACGGATAATAGACTCAATAAAGCTATCCCTTAAAAGTTTAGAAAATATTGTACACAAAGTATACTTTTTAATATTGTATGGGAACGCTACTATGTCCATAATTTTTGGATTTCATGTACCTGTAGTAGTACAATAATCATCGAATTTATGCCAATTTGTTTGATCATAAGATCAAACTGTAACTTTTACATGCGCAGCACCTTTTCTAGATGAAATGAATTGAGGACCATTACACAGTGGTTTCAAAACGATTTTTTTTTTTTGGAAATAATTCTGTAACTTATGAACCGTTAGAAATATCTCAGAGTCGAGGTGGTTTTGTGTTGATTTGGAGGAGCACAGATTCTTAGCGAATAGGGTGGGAGTTGATAGACCTCCAAAATTGGTCACCTCAGGTATGTAATTTTTGTAAAATATCATTAAAAATTAATTTATGATTTGACAGAAAAGGCACATACCGGAGGTGACCAACTTTGGAGGTCCTCCCTTTACCCCCCTGAACAAATGTGCTCCATCAAATCTGCTCGAAAACATTTCTGCTCTAGTCATGTCAAATTTTATTCTGATATCTTTAAAGATAAAATGTTACCGAATTATTTCCAAATAAACTTGCATAATCAAACATATTGCAAATAGATCTTTGCTCTTAAAGAAAAATCAAAATTATCTGAGGATTTTTGTTTCAAATCATATTTTGAATTTTTCTTTCTTGTTTAGTCAGCTTTGCATCGCCGACATAAAATTCCATTGACATACAAAAAAAATCTATTAGTGCCTTGTTTATATAATATTTAAGTGGAGTTCATGGATAATCTGAATCATCTTTCCCCAAACATTTGTATATTCGTTTGTGAATCTGTTTCAACCACAACACAGTGGGTTTCACTATGGTCACTATGGATTTACTTGTACTGCACTACTGCTGAACCAAACTATTTAAATTTAGTGATGAACGAACAAAGTGACCTAAGTTTAAGCATACCTTAGCCAAGAAGAGTTTTTTTCTATGGGATTATTTTATAACACATTAGTTATTTTTCTTTCGATCTGGCATTTCTGTAATGTAACTCTTTAACGGAAAATCTTATAAATAAGTATGTTAGTGTATATGTAAGAAAGTGAATTTTGGGGCTCTCTGTTTACAAATGCTTGTTGACTACTGGTGACTTTCATTGTTGTTGTTTTAAGTTTTGTTCCCCATGTATTTGTGTGTGTGTGTATGCGGGCCTACATATTCAAAATTTTCGTGTAGGCAATTTTTATGCGTATCGTCGTAAATTGTTCAGAGTGCGCGTGATGCGTTTTAAAGTTTTTTTTATGGTTGTTTATGAGTATATAAGTATGTGTGTATGTTTTCTGTTTAGTGTGTGCCTTATGATTTGTGTGAATTATTTATTTTCGACAAAAAAAAAATATAAAAAAAAAACTTAAAAAATGTTTGAATACTTGTAGCTATTGTTGTTGTATAATGTTTGAATATATATATGTATATATTTTTTTTTTTTCTTTTTGTGTTGTGTGAATTTTTAATTTTGTTGTAAAAATTTTTCTTTTTCTTCTATCATTTCGCTTTCATTTGAAATTCGTAAACCTTTTGTTGTTGTTAATGCGCAAGTGCGTAAGTATTATTATTATATTTTGTTCAACTTAATGGGCTTAACAATCTTTTTTTTATAAAACAAACTACGGTTTTTTATAGTTTTTTTTTTTTTTTAATTTTTTGCTTAGTTTAAACTTAATGTAGTATATGAAGAGTAGTCTATGCACAGTGAGATAGCAAGAAAATCCTTAAAAAATTCTTATTTATTGGATTAATATACAAAGTCCTAAAATTCATACTTAATATTATAACGAGTAAAATTGTATAAGATTTTCATCAGACCCTAACAAAAATGTTTAACAAATTTAATTCAGATTTATTTTCATTATAGTTTTTCTTTTCTGTCCCACTGTACTATCTATGCTAAGCACACATACATATACTTTCATACTTATATATTTGATTGTTAAGCTTTCACGTAACTTTTAAGTTTTAGTCACTCAGTTTTTATTTTTTTTTTATTATTTTTAAGGTTTTGATTATTTAAATTTTTGTTTTATTTTATTTAAATAATGTTATGAAATAGAAAATAAATGCGGCATAAAAATATTTTTATTATGTGAATTGTTTTTTTTTTTTTTCTTTTTTCATTTGTTGCCATTTAATATTTTTTATGTTAACAGGTGTTAAATGTATTTTTAAATTAAATCTATGTATTTGAAAATGGTCTATTTTTAATCACTGAAAAACACACTTAAAAGAGATTTCATAGAGTTGTAGATTAGAAAGGTTATATCGCGTTCCCTTTACTTTAATGATTACATTTAAAAGCAATAAATTATACATATTTTATTTACTAAATAACATAACTTTCTTAAAATGCTTATTATTTAAAACACATTAAAAAAATAAAAAATAGATTTTTAAATATTGAATAAAAGAATTGTGGGAAGAGATATTTAGGTCGAAGCAAATTTTTCTCACATTTCTTCACAATATATAAAAAATAGTTTTCGCCAAAATTTCGAACCATAAGCTGCCATTTTAGTGTGTCCCACAGTGAGCCGATGCTGATATTTTCGAGTTAATTTGGAGGAGCACTGATCCCTAATGGGTCACGGGAGTAGATGGTAGACCACCAAATCACCTCGGGAATGTAATTTTTAAAAAAAATTCAAACAATCCATTTATGACTTAATTTTAAAAAGTTTCAATTCTAGTTTGTTTTTGTAAATCTTACATGTGTGGGTTATCTTTTTTACTTTAAAAGATATTTAGATCGAAGCAAATTTTACCCTAATTTTTTACTTCTTTTTTTTAGCCTTTTTTTTTAATATCCAATAGATTTTCTAAAAAAATCTAAATATTACTGCAAAAATCATATAAATATATGAATTCGATAAAAAGTAATATTATTCAGAAGTTAAAACTTCATATTTTTGGTGCTGTTTTTCTAAAAAGGTGGTAATCCATTTCCGACCACTGTTGCGTCAAATCTTTTTAATTTGTTATCACAATCACAAAAACAAAAGTTATGCCACATTTCGTGAAGAGTATTTCAACGGAATCGGGTATTTGTCAGAAATGGGTTAAAAAAGTCTTAACGCAAATGCGTGTAAAGTAAAACCAGAGGCGCTTTGGGCAACAGTCACCCCACAAGCCCCAAACTTTGTCAATTTTCCAAAAGTTTTTTAAATTTATTTAAAAAATTCTCAAAAAGCAAAGCTAAAATAAAAAAAAAAAAAAAAAGTTTACTTTATATGTATTTAACCAACACATATTTATTGAAAAATACAACTTTTGAAATACAGTTTCCCCGGATTGGGATTTCGGGTATTTTGGTACAAAAAAGTGGGAGTTATATTAATTCCCTGATTTGGTTATATTGTTTTAAAGTTTATTTCAATCCAAATTTTAAATTTTCAGGTCATGGTTGTAAGAGATATGACCAAATTTAATTTATTTTTATTAATATGTAATAAGGAGTGCGTTCGAAAAAATCTTAACATATATAATATTCAATAACCTGTAAATGGTTGATCTTGGAGTTTTCATTCTTTTTTTAATTGATAATTTGTTACAGATCACAGGAAAATATAACTTTGGTAGTTCTAACCACTACTTATGTAATTGTGGACCATTTTTGGTAACCCTTCCGTTAGAGATTTTATAGTTGCTTCAGTCACTTTTTTGAAACAGTGTGCACATCTTCTGTTAAAATCTTCGGTATTTTGGGACACCCTTTTTGTGCTCTTCAATTCACTTTTCACATTAGATTCAATTTAGATTCTTACGAGATCTAAATTTATCATTAACATGATGTTAGTGTTAATATTAAATATTTTATGTTAAGTGAGGACCACGGGTTAGCGCATAGTCAGCAGCAATCAGCAGATAATTTAGAATACATTGTTTGTTACTTCAAGTCTATATTAGACAAATTTTTTTCAAGACAAACGTCAAAAGACACTATGTTACATTTGGTCAGGACCAGGGGTTATTAGTGGTCTCAGTGCCCGCCGCTATCAAAGTCAATAAGCTAAATATTAATGTGTGTAAACAAAATATTCCAAAAAAAGAAAAACTTAATCAGGTAGTTTTGTCTGCACAGCTGATTTTTTTTATCGATGCTACCATTATTTTGCACAGCTAATTTCTTTTAAGTATTTTATCTGAATTACGATGTTTAATTTTAAGATTTACATTTTTTTTATAAAATTTGGGCAAAATAAAATAAAATCCAAGAACAAACATTTTTTTAAATCAACAAAACATCTTCATTTTATTGAATATTAAAATGTTATATATGGCACTACTATTATATTGGACACAGCTGTATATGCATGCATACTATTTTATATTAATAATTTCAAAATTCTACTTGTTCTTGTAATTTCCACAAATTACACAATAAAATACATATTGCATAAAATTATTGAGACTTTTGCAATTTTCTTTGTTAATCTAGTCACTATAAGGATCTGTCACTATTACAATATATTCAGCATTTAAAGCTTCAATCAATTATTACTGATGTAATTCCTCGTATATTTCTTAATTTTATATATCTATTTACAAATAATCAGATTATGAAAACATAATAAAAGTTGGAAAAAACTATACAACAATGTGTAGAACTAAAAAATAAAAACTGGATAAATATTGCATTTAAAATGCAACCCTTAGGAAATTAAATTCTTCAAAATAATAGGAGTGTCTCTGATATCAAAAATAACTGTTTACAATGTATACTATACATATATTTAACATGCGTTTTGTGCAAAGTTTGGGGCAAGAAAAAACAAAGAAATTTATGACTTATATATTTTTTTTATTATATAAAAACCCCTTTTTAAAAAACTGGGGCCATTGCTTGCAAACAATTGTGAATCATAGGTTCAAAATTTGTATTTTAACCGATAAGAATTGAACAAAAAAAAAAACGTTTATATTTAATAGCAAGCATATGCTAACATTCTTTTACGAATATTTATATCAATAATTAATTATCTTAGATATTGAAAATAAAGTGAAAATAAGGAACAATAAATTCCGGGTTCAATGATCTTTGAATAATAACAATGCATTGTTGAATATACTTATTAAAAAGATATTACTCAGATATCACAAAATTTTATTTAATATAAATAGAATAACAAAAGAAAAATTAAAACTTTATCATTTTAATATTGATTTGAGTTTCTGACATTAGATATAAAATTTTAAATCTTGTCGATTGGAAATTATTGTTATTATTAAATAGTAATATATTTTTCAACTCGCCAAAATGTCTCATTTTGGCTCTTATCAGTCACTTGTTTTATTTTATTGCCTGCCTACCTTTTTTGGAAGTTTGCAAATGTTTTTTTACTTAAATTTTATTATTTTACACTTATTTATGATAGCTTCTTAATTTTAATTTATGATAACTTCACAAATAATACAATTATTTTTATTATTTGTTAAGACCCCTACTATAGATTGAGAATATATTAATGTCGGTAGTACTAAGTCCTATCAAAATTTGTCTATTATGTTGTACAAAATACAACTATTTTATACACCTTAAAAGAAGTGGTAATATTTTAAGCATTGCGAAATGAAACAGGTGGCAGCAGTCCTACTAAAACAACAATGCGGAGAATTTATAAATTTTTTTTTACATGAAGCTTGACACTTTAGCGGGTAAGCAAATAATTATACTATGGCTTATATCATAGTATAATAATAAAGTATACTCGTAAGACCAGCTGTTTTACAATTTTTTCATTGGCAAACCTCGCGGTACTGTCAAATTGTTTTTGTATTCACATGTAAAATATTTTTTGAGTTTTTTTCTCTTGCTCTCTTTCGTTCTCTCATTTTTCCGTTCAAAGCATTCTGACATTGTGGGCAGTAGTTTTACACTAACAAAATACAAGCAATTTTTGTTTTTGTAGATGTGCGAGTACTTTATTATTTTACTATGGCTTATATCATAGTATAATAATAAAGTATACTCGTAAGACCAGCTGTTTTACAATTTTTTCATTGGCAAACCTCGCGGTACTGTCAAATTGTTTTTGTATTCACATGTAAAATATTTTTTGAGTTTTTTTCTCTTGCTCTCTTTCGTTCTCTCATTTTTCCGTTCAAAGCATTCTGACATTGTGGGCAGTAGTTTTACACTAACAAAATACAAGCAATTTTTGTTTTTGTAGATGTGCGAGTACTTTATTATTTTACTATGGCTTATATGTTGTTTTTGCACAATTGTTGCCACCTTCCATAAATTCGAGTTAATTTTGACGTTTGTCTTGATAAAAATTTGTCTAATGTAGACATAAAGTAAGAGAGGAAGTAAAACATTTTGTATACATGTAGATTTGTTGTTGCCAAACACAAAAAATATAAGGAAACAAAAACAAAATGTATGTGAAATCCGCTGCATATCCAGAAGATGTTTTGAATCTGCCAGTTTTAGACTAGACCATACTGAAGTTCCCTATTAATCCCAATTCTTTCAATCTAAATAAGCTCCGTACAGCCATACCTCTCACAACCTCCTCTATTAGAAGAAGTTGAAGGTCTCAGGTGCCTTCCAATGCCAATTTAAAGACATCTCTTAACTTTAGAAAGAAGGTTCTTATACAATATCCCCCTTAATACCTCCCACCAGACTGAAAGCCATAAGTAAGAATAGGTCCAACAACCGATCTGTATATTCAGTATACGACTATCGGTTTAAGGTCGCAATTCTTCCCTATGGAGTTTCTACAAGTGTAGTAGTCATTAAGCCCTTTCATTCCTGAGTATTTCTCCTCCAAGATAACTTACTGTCCAAGTAAATACCCAGGTATTTGGTCTCCCAGGAAAACCAATAAATAAACATATAAATAAAAATAAAAAAGTTAACAAATACATCAGTAAATAAATTAATGTATAGTTTAATTATAATCAGTGTTGCATTTTTAGGTTTTCTTTTTTTTTTTATAAAAAAACTTACGTTGTAAAAAAAGAACTTCGCCGTTATGTTGACGTTTGTCTTGATAAAAATGTATCTAGTATAGACTAGACATTTATTTATTTATTTTATTATTTTTTTGATACTGAAAAATATTGTTATCTCCCAAATCTTTATTAAAATATAAAATAGTACTTCGTGTAGGGTATACAAACAATCCTTAATAATATCCATAGATCTTTAGTATTTGTTTAAATATATTAACATGTATAGACTTTATTCACTTTATTTGATCAGTGTATGAGAATGTGTACTGGTAAAAATTGTTTAAATAAATTTTAAATAAAATTTACTTTATCTACACCTCTTTTTTATTTTTGGGCAAATATTAATTACGATTAAATAACAATGCTTTAAGTTTATTTTGATAAAACTTTATATGGCATTTAATAAAAATACGTATGCACTTACCTATGCGTATTCAATAAAGGTGTGATTTTTCTTTTAGATATTTTATTTATGGAAATATACATATGGATGTAAGTAATAAACTCAATTTATTTAAATTTATTTGTTAGGGTCAGAGGAATAAATTAGAAAACATAAAAATATTTAATTGTAATCGATTTTTAATGAGAATCAAATAATAAAAAAAATGTTAAAAACGATTCCATTCAGTGTCTGCAAGTTCAAATCATTAACGAAAATTGATACCAATTGGCATCAAGTTGACAGCACTTTAGTATCGAATTATTTATAATATATCGAGTGTGACCACAACCGTCATGGATTTTCAACCGATTATTTCCCCTCAGTTTAAAATATCAAACAGTGAATAATAAATATTTGACGATGGACCTTTTTATTTGCAATTTTTCCTTTCTTTTAAAGGTACATTTCAATTCTATATATAAAACTTACATAATTGAGTTAAATTATTAGACCATCATATAATTATAATCTTAAAAAAAATAAAATTAATTACTAATATTGACATTAAAAGTCATCAAACTCTATTAGATTTTTGTTACTCTTATCGTTTAATGACAGTTATGACATTTGTTTTTATCAATAAATAGGAAGTGCAAAAAAAGAAATGAGTTGACAATGCAAAAACCTGGCCAGAAAATCACAAAATAAAATCGAAAAATATTAAGTTCATTTAACTCTTTATCATAAAATTTCCAATAACTTTATTTCTGATACCATTTCATTTGAATGTAATTGATCTTTAACCAATTTAAACATTTAGTTATTTGTTAATTTCTATTAAAAAAAATATTAGAATACGAGTACCATTTTTAAGAAGAAATTTTGCAAATTTAAAAAAAATAATTTATTATTTTTTGTCTTTTGAAGTTCACTGACTCTAGAATAAATAATAGTCGTACTTCATGTAAAACTTATTTTTTGTTGTTTGTTTTTTGCTGAAGTTTAATCACACGTTCCGTTTTTATATATATATATTTTTTTTTTTTTTGTTTAATATTTTCATAGTTCAGCATAATTTTTGTTTTGTTTTTACCATTAAATCCAAATTGGCTGCTGATGACTTCAATTTTATAAGTTTTTTTTTTTTTTTTTTTTTTGTTTTACTGTCTTTCTTTTTTCGGAAATTTCTTTTGCCGTAGCTTGGGAAGTTCTATGACCTTAGTATTTTTTATAAGGATTTTTTTTTTTTATTTTAAAAATATTAATTATTTCTAAAATTTTTAAACAAAATTTTATATTCAGATATATCACAGCATATAAATACTTACGAAAGTGAAAATGAAAACTTTTGTAGCATCTACAGAAAAAACGGAAAGAATCGTTTTTAATCCACATAATAATAATAAAGTGGAAATGATATTTTCGCTACATTTAAATGTAGGAAACTTTTTTTTTAATTAATTTTTTTTATTTAATTTTTTAAATATTTTCCCTTAGTTTGTGAAAACATATTAGACCTGAAGAAGTAAAACGAAAACGTTACGAATTCGACTATACGAAAATGTTGATGTATGTATTTTGCAAAAAAATAAAGAATGATCATTCCAAAAAAGTACAAAATTAAAAAAAAAATATATATATATATAAAAATATTATCTAAAAAGTGTAATTTCTTGTAAACAAATACAGTAAGACCTCGATTATTCGTAATGGTCGGGACCGGAATCATTCTAGATAATCAATTATCCCGGTTAATTGAGTATTAATTTTGAATAGTATTTTTAAAACTTTTTTTTTATTTTATACACATTGTGTTTGATTATTCAAAAGCAACCGAAAAAAATTATGCATAGAATTCGGATAATAGAGGTAATCACGTTAATCTATGCAAAAATGTATATGGATGAAAAATAAAAGAAAACAATTACAGGATTTCCTTCCGGATAATCGACGTTGCCGTTTAATCGAATCACGGATAATCGGGGCCCTACTGTATATGTCGATCTTCCAACAGTATAATTTTTCCAATAGTTAAACATTATAACCCATAGTGAAATTAGAAAGTGGCCGCACATCTACAAAAACAACAATTGCTTGTATTTTTGTTAGTGTAAAACTACTGCACATAATGTCAAGGCATATTAACTACAAGAGTCTACACAAGTCTTATTCTTTTTCGCACATCGAACAAAATTTTGAGCGCACATGCATTTGGTTAGTGTGGACCCAACTTGTTCATGTTTAGTTCTAGTTCGCATAACTGTTCGAACAAGCATGTCTGTCATCAAACGTCATTAAGTATGCGCAAGATGAGGCACTGCACGTAAAAGAATCGAAGCGACACTGACGGTAAACAAAAAATTAAGATTTGTTAGACAAATGTTCTGCCCACTGAAAACAAACTGAACAAAATTGTGTGTGTTGCTCTACCGACGTTTTGTTCTTGTGCGAACAAGAAAAAGAATAGTCTGGACGTAGCGTAATGACAAAAAACATGTTACTTTGAGTCTACATTAGACAAATTTTTATCAAGACAAACGTCAAAATGAGCTCGAATTTATGGAAGGTGGCAACAATTTTGCAAAAACAACAATATGGCGAATTCATTAATGTTTTTATGTATGCAGTTTGACAGCTGTAACAACCAAAAATAATAATTAGCTGTTTAACTGAGGCTACCTTGTATATATTCGCACCGATTTTGACGTTTGTCTTGATAAAAATTTGTTTAATGTAGACTCAAAGTTATGTTTTAAACGATATAAAATCAATTTAAGCAAAATTTAACGAAAATTGTGGCCGTAGAATTTTTTTAATGGTTATATCTTTAAAGACACTAGGTCATTTAAGGATTAAGTATATTGTATTAAAAAAAATGAATAATACAAAAATTTTAGGATTTCCAGTTCGATTCCCGCCAGAGCCAGAACGGTATAGGAGTTAGCTAATGATTTCCCTACTTAATAATTATTTCAGCACCCACTGTTTAATTGCATTTTGTAAACTTCACGAAACATTCTGTTTAAAAAAAAAAAAAAATCAATATACTTTTGAACCACCCTGTTCACAGATGTCTGCTTTCATCAAACAGCTGTCAGACTGAAAATTAACGTCATCTTTTATTATTTACATTTTTGCTGGAAAAAGTGCAACATTTATTGTAAATTTTTAATTAAAAGCGAAAATAATCTAAAATATTAAAAAATAAATAAAATTTTACCATGGAGGATGAATTGCCTAAAGAATTTGACCTAATTGTGATCGGTACAGGTGAGTAAAAACAAATGAACATAGCGAGACAAAGTTGAGCAACGATGAATCATATTTTTTTTTTACATTATAGGTTTTCCAGAATCTTGTGTGGCTGCTGCAGCAAGTAGAATAGGAAAAACTGTACTACACATAGATCCCAATGAATATTATGGCGGTTCCTGGGCTTCATTTAATTTAGATGCCTACAATACATTCCTGCAGCAATCACAAAACTGTGGCAACAACAAAGAAATTCGTAATGCAAAATATGAGTGGCTCATACCCGCTGAAGTGGAGGCCATAACAGAAAATCCACCGGAAAATGAAGTTAATCTAACAGATGATATGAAATCAAATACACAAGAACAATGGTCAGTGGATAAATTGATGAAAATGTCTAGAAAATTTAATTTGGACTTGTGTCCAAAGATTTTGTATTCATCGGGATCATTGGTGCAGCTGCTGATATCCTCAAATATTTGTCGTTATGCTGAATTTAGAGCAGTTGATCGCATTTGTACCCTCTTCCAAGGACAACTACTAAATGTACCCTGTTCCCGTAGTGATGTCTTCAATACAAAAGATTTGAACATTGTGGAAAAACGTTTACTAATGAAATTCTTAACATTATGTCTGACCTATGGCGAAGACAAATGTGAAGAGGATATATCGGAATTTAGAGGCAAAACATTTGGCGAATATTTGCGTGCCCAAAAAATTACGGAAAAAATCAATAAATGTGTTATGCAAGCCATAGCTATGGTCAATGAAGATTCACCATTTGAAGTAGGTATGGAACGTACTAAAAAATTTCTACAAAGTTTGGGACGTTATGGCAATACACCTTTTATATTTCCCATGTATGGCTGTGGTGAAATACCACAATGTTTCTGTAGATTATGTGCTGTTTTTGGAGGAATTTATTGTTTAAAACGTCAAATAACTACAGTGAATATCGATGAATCTTCAAACTCAGTATCCATAGAAGTTGATGGCCAACAGCATATACAGGCTAAACATGTAGTTTGTTCTTCTAATAATATGCCCGAAAAGTTGAGAAGCTCCCAACCTAAGAATTATTTATCTAGAGCAATATTTTTAGCTTCATCACCCTTAGGAAGTGAGGAGCTTAATAACGGTGGTGGTGGCGTAAATCTGTTGAGATTAATTGATGGCGATGGTAAACGCGAAGCTGTGCTAATACAATTATCACATTATTCGGGAACATGTCCTAAAGGATTGTGTAAGTTTTATGACATTATGAATAAAAGTTATTTTGGAACGTGACCATTTAACATTGAAATTTGCTTGCAATAATCGATATTAAGATATCCACAGAATTTTATTATTGATGATGGTTTTTAAACAAATATTTAACTTATTTCATTTATTTTCTCTTGCAGACATTTTCCACTTAACAACTCCAGCTATTACCGATCAGCCCAGCATAGATTTGGAACCTTTTGTGCAACAAGTTTTCAATACTACATCAACAACAACTCCAAAACTTCTATATTCCTCTTACTTTTCTATAGCCAGTTATGAATTGCAAAATAATTTATCATCTCTAATCTATAATACAGCACCACCATACTATGAGCTAGACTATGATCAATCTATTGAAAATGCTCGTTCAATTTTCTCTAAATTATATGAAAATGTAGAATTTCTACCAAGAGCTCCTGATCCAGAGGAGATTGTTATTGAAGGTGAAGATCCTAAGGCTTTGAGTGAACAACAATTACCCGATGATTTACGTGAACAGTTGCGTGCATTAGAAGAATTTACAGAACAAATGGAAATTGAAGAAAGTTCTGAAACGACACCAGCAGCTGGGGCTGATGCAAGTGAAGAGATGATTTCCGAATAAAGGGTTTGGATTTTACTAAGATTTAATAAAGCGCAGTATAGTAGTTTTTAAAACGATTTTTTAAAACAACATTATTTTAAGGCTTAAAATACTATAATCACAGCATATTTTACTAATTATATTTGATAAAAAATAAAGCACTTCTAAATATGAGATTACCTAAAAAGCAATGCTGAATTATTAAAAAATTAAAATTAAATTTTAATAATATTTACTACGCCTATGGGATTAAAATGAAAATGTTTAGTATAAAAAATTTCCCAAAGTATATAGTATATCCTGGCTTTTCTACAAATAACTGCAAAAATTCATCAATATTCGTGAAAAATAAAATAACAAACTATTTAACTTTTTTCTTTCCTAAAATTCTTAGATGTTTTCATTTTATTCTGTCGTTTTATGTTTTCTTCCTTAGGGTGATTTTTTTGTTTCAGTGTTTCTTTTTTCATTACTTCGCTGTTTTGGCGATTATTAAAATTCAGTGATTTTTTTAGGCGATTTTTTATTGAGATTTTCTTTCCGTTTCAGAGATTTTTGTTCATTTTGGCGATCTTTTCTGATTTTCTTTTTTTTTTTTGTGAATTTTCGTTTTTGGCCAATCTTTATCAGTTTAGGTGAATCTTTTATTTTAACGATTTTTATTCCAGCGATTAATGTTTATTTTGACGTTTTTGTTTTTTTTTTTTTTTTAGGTTGAACATTTTTGTTAATTTTGACATTTATTTCCTTGTGATTTTTCCGTTTAGTCGTTTTTTTTTTTTTTGTTTCTAAAATTATTTTTTATTTTGCTGTTTTTTTTTTTTGTTTTTTCTTTTTGGTGATTTTTTTTTTTTTATTTTACCGATTTGTTCATTTTGGAGCTATTTTGTTGTGATTTTATGTTTAGGTGATTTTTTATTCTCTTTTTGTAATTTTCATTTTTTTATTTTTTGGCAATTTTTTTTCGTTTTGGCTATTTTTTTTTATTTTTCCGTTTCCGTTGACGATTTTTCATTTTAGCGATTTTGTTAGGGTATTTTTTCGCTTTGGCGATTTTTTCATTTTAGCATTTTTTTCGTTTGGAGATTTTTTCATTTTTGCGTTTTTTTTTTCGTTTGGCGATTTTGGTTTCTTTTGGTGTTTTTTCGTTGTGATTTTTTCCGTTCAGACGATTTGTTATATTCTGATTTCCTTTCGTTTTAGCGACATTTCTTTTTTCGTTTTTTTTTTCTTTTTTTAAGTTTTGGCTTTTTTTAGACAATTTTATATTTTTTTTCTTCTTTTGTCGATTTTTCTCATTCTGAATATTTTTGTTTATTTTGGCAAGTTTTCCCGTTAACTTTTATATAACCTAGAAGAAATAAAAATCACATAACTTTTATTTGTGCTCGGAAAAAACAGCAATTAAAAGTATTAAACTCTTCTGTTTTTTATCTTTCCTCTCTTACAACTCTCTCAATTATAAGTGACAAAAACGCTATTCCAGTGTTTTTATATAACAGTTTGTTTTTAAAAAGAAAAAACAATAACATTGATGATTATTAAGAGAGTTGTATGGCTGAAATAAGAAATAAATTACATAGAAGTTTAATAATTTGGGTCGCTATTTTGTTTATCGCTCATAATCATATATGAGTATATATGTGTATATATACGTGTTTGTGGGAATATTTACCGCTTATAACTTCCAAAATACTGAGCGGATTTGAATAAAAACTCACAGATGTTTTAAAAAAACCTTTATAATGGTATATTTTTTATTACTCCGAAGTATAATGTGAGCGTAAAATGGATTACAAGAAATGTCTTTCAACTATTAATTCTATAAATTGATTAGATGATAATCATAATGAGCAAGTAATTAGGAATAAAATATTAAAATGCTGATATTCGTCATTTATTTGAGTTTTTTAAGCTTGTAGCCTTTTGTCTATTTATAATAATGCTCTAATAACATAAATACAATATTTTAAATTCTTCAATAAAATAATAATAATAATAATAAAATACAAATTAGACAAAAAATAAAACAGAGAAAAAATAAAGTGTTTGTGAAATGAATCATACAAATGCCAACATTTAAGTCATTTTAACTATTAACTAAATAAACTGCCTTTAAAATAAACGCCATTGTTTATTTTTTTTTTCTTATCACGGAACAAAAATAAATAAAATTACATTAATTTCAAAGTTTCCATAGCTTGGGTAATGCGTTGAATTTCACTTTCCGATTGTTGTAATTTTTCGGTATTAGCAGTTTGTACTTCAGCTGGTACTTTGGTGGCATAATCACTAGCTTCCATAGCTTGTTTCAATTTACTAACAGTTTGCACCAATTGTACTTGTTTCTTTTGCAATTTGGCAATTTCCTTGTCTACTTCGATTAAGCCCTTGAGTAGCAAATGAACTTCACATTGACCAGTAACAGTAAGAATTGCACAGCCAGCTGGTGGTGTGGTGTCGAATTCAATTTTGGAACAGTAAGAAACGGTGGCCAAGTCGCTGGCATATTTCTTGAGAATATCATTAGGTTGAGAATCGGTGCAAACAATATAAGCTTCGGTTTTGGTTTTGTTGGGCAAGTTATAATCTGAACGAGCAGAACGTATGACACGGGCGGCCTTTTGCATGAAATCAACTTCTTTTTCAACTTGTTCATTACGCCAAGTGGTATTAGCTACAAAAGAGATAGATAGAATAAATAAATCTGCTTAAAAACATCTTATAAATTTATAATTTCCCTTTACCTGGATAAGCAGCCACACATATACTGGGTGTTTTATCGGCTCTGGGTAAACGTTGATACAATTCTTCCGTAATAAAAGGCATAAATGGTGATAACAATTTCAAACCCATATCTAAACAAGCAAACAAAGCTTTACGTGCTGAGGCTTTTTGGTCATCGGTACCATTTTGGAATATAGGTTTCAAACATTCCAAGTAGACATCACACAAATCGTATAACCAAAAACTATAACAGGCACTGGTGGCTGCAGCAAAATCATATTGTTCAAAACCATTATTACAGGTCTCAATGGCAGCTGCCAAACGCGATAAAATCCAAACATCCATATTATTTTCATTGCCTGATAATTGCAAATCAGATGAGTATTTTTCTTCGCCAACAAAATACATAAGAGCGAATTTTGTGGCATTCCACAATTTGTTACAGAAGAAACGATAGCCCTGTACACGATTAATATCCAAGTTAATATCACGTGCCTGTGTAATGTAGGCACACAAAGCAAAACGCAAAGCATCCGAACCACATTCGGGTATACCATTGGGATAATCTTGTTTCTGTCCGGCTTTAGCTTTTTCAATTTCACGTGGATCCAAATTGGAATTGATCAATTGAGCATGAAGACCCTCCAATGTTATGCCATGTATAACATCCATGGGATCAATAACATTACCCAATGATTTGGACATTTTACGACCATGAGCATCACGTACCATAGGATGTAGGTAGACTTCTTTGAATGGTAATTTGCCTAACAGTTTTTGACCAAAGAAGACCATACGTGCAACCCAGAAGAAGAGAATATCATGACCAGTTTCCAAAAGTGATGTAGGATAGAAGGCTTCTAAATCGCCAGTATTATCGGGCCAGCCAAATACGGAGAAGGGGAAGAGACCAGAACTAAACCAAGTATCTAAGACATCTTCATCTTGGTTAAGTTTAATTTTACTAGCATCAACATTAAATCTTTCGGCGGCTTTAGCTAAAGCTTCTTCTGGACTCCGAGCAACAATCCAATAGGCTTCATCGTCAGACTATTAAAAAAAAAAAAAAATAATGATAAAAAATAATTTAAAAAAATTTCAACGATAAACAATTTTTGTAAATATTAAAATTTATGTTTTAAATTAAAACATAAATTTTAATTTTTACAAAAAAAAATATTTCCGATCCTTGGTTTTAATTGAGTACAAAAATGTGTAAACAGTTAAACTGAATTATAATTCATTATAAAATATTATTATTTAATTACAATGAATTAAAATATATTATAATTTAATTATAATGCATTATAATATATTATAATTTAAGTATAATACATTATATTACATTATAATTTAATTATAATGAATTATTATATATTATAATTTAATTATAATGCATTATAGTATATTATAATTTAATTATAATGCATTATAGTATATTATAATTTGATTATAATGCATTATAATATATGATAATTTAATTATAGTGCATTATAATATGATATAACTTAATTATAATGCATTATAAATTTTATAATTTAATTGTAATGCATTATAATATATTATAATTTAATTATAATGCATTATAGTTTATTAAAATTTTATTATAATGCATTATAATCTATAATAATTTAACTATAGTGCATTATAATATGTTAGAATTTAATTATAATATTGCATTATAAAATTATTGAAAATTTATTTAAAACAATTAAAATTACCACTGAAATCTTTACAAAGACAGACATGTAATTAAATGCATATTAAAAAATTATTTATAATTTATTGCCAATTAATGAAATTAGCAAAGAAACTTACTGAACCGGATTGTATGGAAGGATCAGTGAAGGTAACATAATAAGCAGGAATACGATGACCCCACCATAATTGACGTGACACACACCAATCACGAATGCCATCCATCCAGTGATACCAAATTTTAGTATGATGTTCGGGTATAATTTTAAGTTCACCAGAACGTACAGCTTCAGTGGCCTTTTCAGCCATTTCAGAGCATTTAACATACCTTAAAAAAAATAAAATTTAAATTAAATTTATAAAAGTAATTTATTAAATATTTACTCCCTTATTTTGTAAATCCTTTCACCTCACTTTGATAAAATTTCCATGAAAAACAAAAACAATTTACATGAAAAAAAAGTGAGGGGAAGTGTTTTACAAAATAAATTAAATTACATCAAAAGTTTTAAAATTCTATCATATTTAATAAAAGCACTTCTTACCATTGTGGTTTAATCATGGGTTCTACAACATCCTTAGAACGTGAACAGAATGGCACCACCATAGGATTATTAATGGTTTCCCGGTACAGGCCCAATTCCTTCAATCTAACTTGTATTTGTTTACGGCATGTAAATCTCTTCATGCCAGTAAACTCACCATAATCACCAATTATAAAACCATCATCATTGAATATGGTTATAAAAGGTAAATTACAACGTTTACCCACTTCATAATCGTTGGGATCATGAGCTGGAGTAATTTTAACAGCGCCAGTACCGAAATTCATATCAACAAATTCATCACACACAATTGGCAAACGTCTAGAACAGAAAGGATGCTTAACAAATTTACCATGTAAATGTTTATAACGTTCATCGTTGGGATGAACAGCCACAGCAGTATCACCCAACATTGTTTCAATACGTGTAGTAGCCACAATAATTTCTTCATCCGAATCC
This sequence comes from Protophormia terraenovae, assembly GCA_951394005.1. Taxonomy (NCBI): domain Eukaryota; kingdom Metazoa; phylum Arthropoda; class Insecta; order Diptera; family Calliphoridae; genus Protophormia; species Protophormia terraenovae. The sequence goes on along the minus strand of OX596077.1, from coordinate 111,423,124 downwards.
TCTACCTTATAGGCAAATTTCACTAAGACACCAAATTCTACCTTTTCATCATAACCAGGTATGGAGAAGAAAGTACGTCCGGGAATATCAATTTTATCTACTTCAATGTCAGATATGGCCGAACGTAAAGCACAAGACCAATTGACTAAACGAGAACTACGATAAATACTGCCATCTTCATGTAGACGTACAAAAGCCTCAGTAACAGCTTTACAAAGCTTAGGATCCATAGTAAAAGCTACACGACTCCAATCATAGGAAGAACCCAAACGTCTTAGTTGATCATAAATACGACCACCTTTCTCACGACGCCATTCCCAAATTTTTTCAATGAATTTTTCACGACCCAAATCATGACGTGTAAGTTTCTCCTCACGCCATAATAATTTTTCCACCACTACTTGTGTAGCAATACCTGCATGATCACAACCTGGTACCCAAAGAGTAGTTTTGCCCTTCATACGATTATAACGAGTGATGGCATCTTCAATGGCATTAGTAAGAGCATGACCCAAATGTAAAGAACCGGTAACATTAGGTGGTGGAATGACCATAACGAATTTTCCATTAGGATTTGGTTCAGAAATGCTAGAACGCTAAAGTAAAAAATTAAAATAAAAATCAAGGATATATTAGTAATTATTTATTAAATATGTTAATAGATTATTTTAAAACACGTAAATGTTTTATACTTTAATGCACCTGAAATATTGATATGTATAATATGTAATAGAATTTGTTTTATTATCTAGTCATCTTTACAATAACAAAAGCAATAATTCATTTGCAAAAGGTGATACTTTGTAATTAATTTATTCAATATTTTTGCATATGGGAACAATATATTATTTTTTGCTAAAAATCAGTAAAAATAATTTATTTTATTTAATTATTGCGCTTATCTATAGATACAGTTCTTGTTTATTATCAATTTTATCTTTCTTCTAACATATCTAATTATTATTTTTATTGCATATTTATGTCAAACTCAATACACAACTGTACGAACCTGCATTTTTAAGGACACCAAAGGAACATTTATACATACATATAAATTATTGCTTAACGTAGAAGACCACATGCTACCACATGGAATAAACAATTAAAAATCAATTATAAGATTCTTTCTAACAAAAGAACTTTAACAAAAACTAAATAGAACTGTTGAGAGGTTTACAACATATAACAAAAACTAAATAGAACTGTTGAGAGGTTTACAACATAAAAAATCGTTATACATATTGGTGTATAATAGGTGTAGAAAATAAGGATAGCCAGGAACAAATAAAATAGGAAATTTAAATTTGTGTGGTTCACGTTGAAACCAGCTCGTATTTCTGACAAACCTAACTTGATTTAGCGTCATTGAGATAGTCAAATCTGCGCTTTTTAAGAGATAGTAACGTTACAAATCTTGTACGGATTTATTCTCCTGCTCCTCATTTAGACAACTCCTACAGTAACTATTTATTAATCAGCTAATCTGTACGCTCCGACATACACCCAGTTTTAAAATTAACATTTTGATTTTTTTACGTTGGTATCAAATAATATTAAGCGAAAAAATGGTTAATATAGTATCCAGACTGGTTTGAGAAGTAAAATTGAAAACACCAGCAATAAGGGGTAGGGTTCTCTAAAAATTGACTTTCTTGTTCTCGAAAAGTGGAATAAAGTTAAAATAAAGTAAGAAATAGTCGAAAAGTAGAAATATCGAAAAAAATTCTTTTATTTATAGGGAATAGGAATTCGGAAATATGTAGTCGAAAAATCGAAAAAAGTCATAGTCATAAAGTATAAAAAAAATCAAAAAGTCGATTATTCCAAAATTGAAAAAATTCGAAATGTCAATAAATCGTCTTTTTTTAAAATGAAAAAAGTCGATAAGCCGAAAAATCGATTATTAAAAAATGTCGATTTTTTTCCAACTGAACCTTACTAGGCAGATTTACGGGTCTTAGTACTATTCGTAGCTATTAAATATAGCTAATTCTAAATTATATGTAATTATTAGTTCGAATTTTTAACTAAAAATTTTAAACTGAAGCTATGTTAACATTTGTAAAATATTTGACCAAATTTGCGTGACCACTAGTTTTACAAAAAATTGCTTGCCGATGTTCGATCTTGCCAATGATTTGTAAGGAAAAACCGACCTATCTTCTTTCTAATGAAATAGAAAAAAATTATTTGTATTTGTTAATAATCAAATAGAAAAAATTCTTTCTTTCTGTTAAATATACTATATAAATTACTTACTCCATATTCTGGTTTGAAAAATCCTTCCTTTTCCCACCAACTATACCATTGAGCTTCTACATAACCGGGACTGTAAGCATCAGGTAAAGCACCCGAAATATCTTTCATTTCACCGGGTGCAGTGTTGGCAGTATAAACTGCAGCCTCTTTCACTTCTTTAGTTTTTTTCTGTAAAAAAGAAGAAACAGAAAACAAAAATTAATAACATTCAACTTTCACCAAATTAAAAAATAATACAAAACAAAAAAACCATAACAATTGTAACAATTTTTTTTCTTTATTTTAACAATCAAACACGAAAGTTGTATACAAACACCCCTGGCTGCAGTACTCCCTTTCCGATACTTCGCTATAATCATTAACACACATACAAACTAATACAATTCATAACCTTACTTCTGCTTTAATTCGTCATTCCCAAATGTAAAAAAAAATATATATTTACCTCAGGTTTTTCCTTCTTTTCTGTAGCTGCTGGTGCTGCAGATGCCTTCTTCTCCAATTTTGCTTGAAGTTTAGCTAATTTTTCGGCTTTTTTAGCTTCTTTTTCCAATTGTTTGGCCGTCTTGGGAGGACCTGCTGCATCACCAGCAGCAGGAGCTTCACCATTTACAGCAGGTTGTTGTTCTTCGGGCATTTTTTTGGGGAAACTCTTTAAATACTGTATTTGTCTATATATTAAACGTTATTATTTATGAATTAATTGAAGACTTTTATTTGTTGCAATTACACTGCAATTTATCTGATGAAATATTTTGGAAAACGTGTGCAAGTGCCACGAAATGTTGTGGCTAGCAGGGTTGTCAGATTTTTTTGAGCCTCTGTCGCCAAATTGTTAATCAAAAATCGCCAAAAATCGCCAAAATTAAATTTTATATATTTTTTTTTTATGAAAAAACAACTAAAATATTTAGTGCTTCAAATTTTATATAATTTTAAAATGTAAATTCAGCTTCAACAAAGTCAATGATAATTTCAGTAGCTAATAATAATTGAATAACAAAAATATTAATTACAATAAACTTTTCTGACATACATAACTCAATTTTAGGTCAACAATTTTAAAAATTTATTTAAATTTATTATATTTTTTAACAGAATAATTCTAAAATTATATAATGAACATTTGTCCTATTAAACTTATAAATTGTTTCGAAGAATTAATTCATTCATGAACGTTTTCTTTTTATTATGGCCCATAAAATATTAATATTCATATTTGAAAGGTGATGGAAAACAAATTATCAAACATTTATTGAAGATATTTATAAATTAAGGAACTTGATTTTGTTTGTCGGTGTTCATTAACAGCAATTTTTCTTGCTGCAATTTTGAGTTCGTAGACGAGAGAGGTGAAGTGAATGTAAATGTTTAGTATTCTCTTCTCTATCCTACGAACTCAGAATTGCAGCAGGAAAAATTGCTGTGTGTGATCCCCGACTTAGATCAGGGGTTTTTACAAACTCTTGGTTCGTGCCTTTAACTTTAATAATTTAAAGGTATTTCTGAAAATACTTTGAATTTCAAGTTTGAATAAAAATTAATATTCATTTGAAAAAAAGTGATACTTTGTTAATTTCATATCAAATGTTATTCCTAAATAATTCTTAATCCAAAAATAATTTAATACTTAAAGATAAAAATTAATGGCATATTCTCAATTTGATACCAAATGCTTTTGTTAAATCAGGCTATATTTAAGAAAATAGTACACATTCGACTTCAATTAATTATAAATTTAATATAAAACGTTTGTATTTAAAAATGGATTTTAAAATTGCTAATAAACGTCTTATGCCAATGATATAATAAAAGAATGATAATAATAATCATGCAAAAACACAAACAAATTTTTACTCTATATTTTTTGAAACTTTGCAGAGCTTCGAAAGAATTAATTAAATCCTAGCTTAATTCCCTTAAATCTTAATTCTGAATTAAGAAATAATAGTTTTTCATTCAATAATACCATTCCCAAAAATATAATTCAATAGCTCAATTCAAAGGCTTTTGTTTGAATAGAATTATTTCTTTATTGAATTAATTCATAAAGAATTCATTAAATTTTTGTTAATTCAAATCATTTCCAAATTGAATGAAAATATTTTTCTTCCATTCAATTTGTAATATTTTGTGTTTTATTCTTTTAAAAAAAAATATTTTTTAAAGCTGAAGTGAAGAAAATTTGAATAATTCAATATACTTTGTTGATTACCGCGGACCTCCATTTGAGAACCGCTGTTTTGGATAAAAAATACTAAAAAATGGACGTTAGCAAGTAAGAAAACGTAATAGTTTTAATATGCGAATACCTGTTTAATAAAGTTTTAAAAATTAGCCAAATAAATCGCCACTTTGTTAAAAATCGCCAAAAAATTCGCCATGTCGCAAAACGGAAAATTCAATCGCCAAGAGCAATTAAAAATCGCCACGTTTGGCGAAAAATCGCCACATCTGACAGCCCTGGTGGCTAGTAGTTCAAAGACCTGCGCCGAAAAATTTTAACGGCGGTGTAAGCTTTTGTAAAAATTGTCGGCGGCAACTCAAAATCGGCTGTTAGCCGGTTAAAATGCATAGTATAATAATAAAGTATACTCCATAGTAAAATAATAAAGTACTCGCACATCTACAAAAACAAAAATTGCTTGTATTTTGTTAGTGTAAAACTACTGCTCACAATGTCAAAATACTTTGAACGGAAAAATGAGAGAACGAAAGAGAGCAAAAGAAAAAAAACTAAAAAAAAAATTTACATGTGAATACAAAAACAATTTGACAGTACCGCGAGGTTTGCCAATGAAAAAATTGTAAAACAGCTGTTCTTACGAGTATACTTTATAATTATACTATGGTATACTCGTAAGACCAGCTGTTTTACAATTTTTTCATTGGCAAACCTCGCGGTACTGTCAAATTGTTTTTGTATTCATATGTAAAATTTTTTTCGATTTTTTTGCTCTTGCTCTTCTACATTCTCTCATTTTTCCGTTCAAAGCATTTTGACATTGTGGGCAGTAGTTTTACACTAACAAAATACAAGCAATTGTTGTTTTTGTAGATGTGCGAGTACTTTATTATTTTACTATGGTTGAAATGTAAACATAAGAACTTTTTATTTCATTGTTTTCGCATAGGGCAACGGTTCCGAAATGTGAGTCCACGTCCTCTTAGATGTAAGGGGGGAGAAAGACCGTTTGTTTGAATATACAATATAAGTATTTACTAAAATATTTATAACATAAATTTTTGTGTTTATTGTACTTATAAAGATTTTGGAAGTTACGAATAAAAGTTGGTGAGTATTAAATATAACCACCCTTTAAGGGTTGAGGGCTACGGGTGTCGTTATCGTATTACAAACATTGTCGATGTTGTTGTCGTTAAAAAGTATATATTTTTTGATACCATGCAAAATTTTCGACAATGACAATTTTTGTCAAAGATAACTTCAAAATGATTCATAATTATAATAATTTTATATAAATAAAAACGTCTCACAGATTATGAAAACCGTACCAAATTTTAATTAATTATTTTCTTAAATAAACGTAAAACTAGATATATCGACTAAACAATTAATTTTAAATACTTTGTAACGAGAATCTGTAGTATTTTTAACATAAAAAAACACACAAAAATTTTCCCTCAAAAAACTCATTTATTTAAATATTTTTGTGTTTTGGACTAAAACAAACTTTTTTTTTTACTAAATTGTTTGGTTTATTTATAAAAAAATGTAGAAAATTTGTATCCAATAAAGCTTTATATGAATAACTGGAAGCATTTTAATATCATGGAGGATTTTCACCATGATATATATATTATTATTAAACTATATCAAAACAAATCGAACCGAATGCTTTATACAGCATAGTATGTATAGTATTCGTAAATTAGTGACGATAAATAAACTCTTAATGAAAAATTGGAATAATTTTGATCCTTAACTCCAAAAATATTGATGTTAACAATTAAAGTTAAGATATCTTGAAAACAATTGTCGTCTGCACTTGTGGTGATTCATTTCTATAAATCGTACCAACAGTTCTTGAGTTATGCTAAAATATATAAAATTACGAGCTGTAAACCCGTTACTTCCTTAGCGATATTTTTTATAAAAACTAAACTATATACTAAATTTAAACTAAGATTCTTAACTCCCTTGGGAACATTTTTAATAATATTGTTGTATCGGCATTAACAACAATAAACGTTTTAAATATTTTACTTAAAAAAGTACCAAAAATTACAATAAAAAAAAGGATTGAAGAATCAGTAATTCAGTCAGCAACGTTACACTTATATATAGATTACAATAATATTATTTTTTTAATTTAACTTATCGACAAATTTTAAAATATTCAATTATTATATTCTACATAATTTCATTTATTTTTATTACTCTCACCCACTGTTCTCCTACAATCCATGTGGCATCTCTTTCACTGCAGGTGAACAATGAAAAAAAAAAAATTCCTCTAAACAATTTGACATTTCAAGCAGCGAAACTTTTTTTCTCTTTATGATTTTCATTTATTTCTTCTTTCTTCTTTTGTTTGACGAAAAAAAACCAATTCAAGGGAAAAAATAGAATTTTCGACGCCTTCAAAAATATAAAAAATGTGTTAAATTAATGTAATTAAACGGTGAAAAATAAAAAATATACTCAAAACCGACAAAATATTGAAATAATACCAGGAATAAATAATTATTTTAGGTGCGCGATTAGAGTGTAATGAACTAAGAATGTCTTCCAAAAGTGAATTAAAAAAATTGTCAGAGGAATCATTGTTGCAGCCACCGGAAAAGGTCTTTGACATTATATGCAAATTAGGCGAAGGCAGTTATGGCTCTGTGTACAAGGCTCTACACAAAGAAAGTAGTTCCATAGTGGCCATTAAGCTGGTGCCGGTGGAGTCTGACCTGCATGATATTATCAAAGAGATTTCGATAATGCAACAATGTGACTCGCCATATGTGGTTCGCTATTATGGTTCATATTTTAAACAATACGATCTATGGATTTGTATGGAATACTGTGGTGCTGGTAGTGTCTCGGATATAATGCGTTTACGCAAAAAAACACTGACCGAAGATGAGATTGCCACAATATTATCGGATACTTTAAAGGGTTTAGTTTATTTACACTTGCGCCGAAAGATACATCGTGACATAAAAGCGGGTAATATACTCTTGAATACAGAGGGTTTTGCTAAACTGGCAGATTTTGGTGTAGCCGGCCAATTGACCGATACTATGGCTAAGAGAAATACTGTCATAGGTACTCCTTTCTGGATGGCACCTGAGGTCATAGAGGAAATAGGTTATGATTGTGTGGCTGATATTTGGTCCTTGGGCATAACAGCTTTGGAAATGGCCGAGGGTAAACCTCCTTATGGTGATATACATCCCATGCGTGCCATATTTATGATACCACAAAAACCGCCACCATCTTTCCGTGAACCCGATCGTTGGAGTACTGAATTTATTGATTTCGTAAGTCGTTGTTTAGTTAAGAATCCCGAGGAGAGAGCTACCGCTTCCGATTTATTGGAACATGAATTCATACGTAATGCAAAACATCGTGGTATTTTAAAACCCATGATTGAAGAAACCTGTGCCATACGCGAACAACAACGAACTGCCCGCTCAGTAGGGGGTTCGGTACAAGGTAGTCAAGCTAAAAGTCTGGCTACTCAGCAAGAAGATCTCTTACATGAAGAGGAACAAGAATTCCCAGCTGAAACAGTTAAAACATTTATCGATGATCCGGGTACATTGGTGCCAGAAAAATTTGGAGAGTATCAACAGACTTCAAATGCATCGGATGCCACTATGATTTCTCACCCCGAAGATACGGGCACTTTGTGTCCGGGTAAAATGCCTGGTATTGGTGGTGTAGCGGCAAACAAGTCATCAGATGGTGGTGATATAGCGGCTGTCGATAGTGGTACTATGGTAGAGTTAGAATCTAATTTGGGTAAGTTTGTATCGAAATAAAATATATTGTTTTCTGTACATTATTGATGGATGAAAATAAATTGGATTTAAAAAAAATTCAAAAAAACAAAAATGTTGAAAGGACAGAAATATGCAAAATTAGAATGTAAATGCATAGTAAAACTGACAAATTTATGTGTTTTCTTATATAAATATGAATTTTTCTTACTTTAAAATTCTGATAGTTTTCGATATTTTATAAAAGAATAAACGAGTATTAAAAATACGTAGACATTTATAATTATCTTTGTTACATCTTCATTTTTTATTTTTTTTATTTCTTACAATGTACTAAATTAAAACAAGCGCGAATGTTATATTCGGCCCGGCCGAATCTATATACCCACCATCAACTTTTTCAAATTTTACGTTATATGGGAGGGGGCGGTAAAGTCGCCGGACCACGTCCATTTTTGTGTTTCCAAGTTTATATTGGTCCTTGAACTATTTGAACACAATTTCGTTAATTTTCACCTTATATGGGAGGTAGGCGGTAAAGTGGGCGGACCACGCCCATTTTTGGTTTCCGAGTTTATATCGATCCCCGAACTAAACGTACAATGAAATTTTTCATTGTCGTACATGCTTTTGTTGAAGAAATATCAGCAGAAAAGTATAAAACGGACACCCTGTGCTTCTAGTTTTTAGCCCATAATTTTTTTGTCCCAAACAAACCTTATATAAGACAAACATTTGTGCCAAATTTCGTCCCCATATGTTTTCCCGTTCGAGCCCTATTCTGCTTTCAACAGACGGACAGACGAACGGACATAGCTAGATCGACTCAGAATCAGAATCTAATAAATAAATAAATAAGAAAATAAATAAGTAAATAAATAAATAAACAATTAAACAAAAAAATAAATAAATAAATAAATAAATAAATAAATAAATAAATAAATAAATAAATAAATAAATAAATAAATAAATAAATAAATAAATAAATAAATAAATAAATAAATAAATAAATAAATAAATAAATAAATAAACAAATGAATAAATAAAATCGCCAGATAACATCAAATGACAAATTACAAAAAATCACTATAATACAAAACAAGTTAGAAAGATATGATACCCTACACCATTATTTATGTGCATCAAAATTCGGGAAGGGGTCTTATATTAAACCTGTGGCCAATTGTGGATCGATACTTTTACTAAGTGTAAAATAAACAAATACAGAATATTACGTTGATGCTAACATTTATATGAATTTATGCGCTTTAGAGTGATTCCCGAAAATGGGCTTACATGTGAGCTATGACAAATTATGGACCGATCCTCATAAAATTTGCCACTGTGATTTCAACTTAAATAAAACTTATTTAACTTGACTAACATATGTAATTCTCGGAAGAAGGATTTATATAAGAGCTATGTTCAATTATCGACCGATCTTGATGAAATTGTCACAAAGATTCCTTACACCGAATTTCATTAAAATATTGCTATAATATATATAAGGCATTTATAGTCGTTAAACTTCTATTCCAGAGAACAATGTTTACATGGACAGCCAGCCAGCCGACCAGACGGACGGACATCGTTAAATCGAGTGAGTTGATTGGTATACTTTAAGGTGGGGGTCCAATGATTTTTTCTGTGCGTTACAAACATCAGCACAAACGCATAATACCCCAACCGCCTACATTGGTGTAGGGTATAAAAAAATCACACAATTAACACCATAAACCTCAACATTGCACAGTGTGAGATTTTGATGTTTTAGCTGGACAAAAGTCAATTTTTCGACAATTGAATTTAATAAAAAAAGATAACTGAATATTTGAAAGAACTGTACATTGACTAGAAAAAAATACGGGAAAAATATAATATAATACATTTAGGCCCATTTTTAAGGGTTAATTCTGAATAAATTGTGTTTTTTTTAGAGTCAGGATTTTGTTATTTGTGCGTAAAAATGATTTTATCTCCAATATCTGGAATTTATTGTATAATTTAATTTCAATAACAGTTTCATGAATTAAGAAGCTTTGACGTTTTATGAATAGAATGGTTTATGTATATAGTCTATAGGTTAAAATATGATCCGATCTTATTTCTATTAAATATATATATTTATAGATATGATTAAATATTGTTAACAAAGTTATCACAATTTACGATTAATTTATTTTTTAACTAAAATAAAATTTACTTTAAAACTTCCAGGCACCATGGTCATCAATTCCGATTCAGATGATTCATCTACGGCAAAACGTAATGATTTCGTTAAGCCACGCTATCGTCCCCAGTTCCTGGATCATTTTGAACGTAAAAATCCTACAGCCGATGTATCCGACAAAGCCACTGAGTATTCCCCTGCAGCAGCTCATGTTGCTGCTCTAGCCGCTCAAGCCAACAATCAGGCTAACAATGTAAATAATCACAATAATCATCAACATCCACCACTTTCAAATGCCAATTCGAATGATACAAATTGGGAAAATAATATGGAAATGCATTTTCAACAAATCTCAGCCATTAATCAATATGGCCTGCAACAGCATCAACAACATATACAACAACAACAATTGCAACAACAGCAACAGGCGGCGGCAAATGCAGCTGCTGCAGCAGCCGCTGCCGCTTATTATGGTGTTAATCCCATGGTCAATGAACAACATCTTTTAGCTTTAAATCAACAACAACAACATCAAATGCAACCACCTCCTGCCTATCCACAGCCACAACAACCTCAACCACCAGCCCATCAACATCATCCTCATCATCATCTACATACACAATCACACACCTATGTAGATGGTGAATTTGAATTTTTGAAATTTCTTACATTCGACGATTTGAATCAACGTCTCAATAATATTGACTCTGAAATGGAAAAAGAAATTGAGGAACTCAATAAAAAATACAATGCCAAACGCCAACCCATTGTTGATGCCATGAATGCCAAACGTAAACGTCAACAGAATATTAATAATAATTTAATTAAAATTTAATGTTAAAAAAAATGGTAAACAAAAGAAGGTATAGATCATAAAAAAACACAGTAAAGAAAAATCACATAATACTTTTAACGACAAAAACAGCAAGAAATTCACAAATAAGCGAGTAAATTTATTTATATACCTTCATATGAAAGAAAAAAACCTAAACAAATTGTTTATATTACAAGCATTATGATTATTACTTTTATAATAATTATAATGAAGTGCTAAAAGCGGCCAGGGGAGGTAATGAGTGTTTTGAGAAAGTCAAGAAAACTTTTCTTGTTTTTTTTTTATCTCTTTATACAACTTTCTTTCTTTAAATATCAGACAAAATTATTATACTCAAGGTAGAAAGAATTTAATTCATACATACATTATTGATGAGTGAGAGCAGCTCTTTACTTGTCTTTTGTAAAGAGTCAATAGTGCCGCAACGCATGAAGAGTAAAAACGTGAGAATTTTTTATAATTGGAAATTTTGTTGGTCATTATTCTATAACTATAATAAGTGCATATAGAATGAATATCTTGTATTTCTTTATTTTACTTTATTTTTCCTTTTTTTTAGTTTGAATTTTTTTTTTATGTATGAGAAATTTTGTATATGATTTTTTATTATATATTATAAAATTTTATGTGTATGTTGGTTGATTTGTTTGTTTGTTTGCTTGTTGTTGGCATGAAATCGGAAATAATTGTCGAATTTTATTTAATATCCTCTTTTTTTAATTAAGCAAGTAGAGTCTTAAAGAAAATTATGTGCTCATAAGTAACCATAAAAAAGAAAAAACAAATTATATATAGAATATTAAAAAATATATAAAAGAAATACCCAAAAAGGCCAGGTGTTTTGTTAAGGAGGAAAATGAATATAATTTTATGACATTACTTTGTGGGTTACAATGTTATTAGGGCGAAATGAAAGTAGGACAAGAGAGAAACAAAGTAAATGCTGCTTTTGACAATTTTAATTGATATTAATTAATCATTTAGCCTTTTTATAAAATCCATAATGCTTGGATAAAAGATAATTAAGAAGAGAAAAAACTTAATTCACTTAATTTTTTCTCACATAACCTTTTGGTTGTATTCTATGGCATGAATTATAATGAATTTAAAGTTATTATTTATAAAATTTTTCCAAATTGTTCTATTTCGAATTAAATTTTACAGTGGTTCAGTAAAAGTTATCATGATTTTAAATAAAAAAAAAATTCAAATCGTAACAGTCATAGGTTGCATTTTAAAATATTTTCTCTCAAATTGAATTACACGGTAATATTCCCCAAGACAGAATCAGTTTTAAAACAATATAGTTTAAAATATATATTTTGATTCGAAAGAAAATCATTTCAAATTGTATTGAAAATATATTGATTTTCGGAAATGCTTTCTCTCAAGAGGTGTTGTGGAAATGTAGTCAACTTAAAACCTTTTGATATTATGTATTTCAACTCGAAATTAATTTAAACATACAAAGAATCTAAAATCTTTTCTTGAGGCAATTCAGAGTTCTTTACTTCTCTCGCCTAGGAAGTCGGAATTGCAACAAGAAAACTTGCTGGGTGTGAACCCCGACAAAGGCATTTACGCTTTAAAACCGAGAAATATCGATTAGAGTTTTCTTTCAAATAATAACAACTTCCTCAACAAAATAACTGGCCTTGTTAGAAAAACTTTTTAAAAACAAAGCTTTATAAAAATCACAATCTTTTTTTATAAATTTATAAAATTTATTAAAATAAAAAAATAAAAAAAAATGCAAATTAATGAGAAAATTATATTATAAAATAAACAAAAAAATATTAAAAATATTTTAATCATATCAGCTCAAAGAAAATATAAAAAATTAGTTCTTAAATCACACAATAATTAATTAAAAAAATAACACAAACAAAAACTTAGATGCCTGCCACCAAAAAAACAAAAAATCTCAAAAACAGCTCCTATGAAATTATTTTATTATTTAAATTTTACAAAAACATACATTTTTTTGTTAAAAAAATTATAAAAAAAAATATTTACTTCTACACCATTTCCAGTTGTATTTCAGAAGTTTCTAATTATATTTCAGAAAATTCTATTTATATTTCAGAAAATTCCATTTATATTTTAGAAAATTACATTTTTATTTTAGAAATTTCCATTTATATTTTCGAAATTTCTAATTATATTTCAGAATATTCTAATTATACTTCAGAAGTTTCTAATTATATTTCAGAAATTTCTATTTGTGTTTCGGAAGTTTCTAATTAGATTTTAGAAATTTCTATTTGTAGTTCAGAATTTTCTATTTGTAGTTCAGAAAATTCTAAATGTAATTAAGAAATTTCCATTTACATTTCAGAATTAAATAAATTCTATTTAAGAAATTTCCATTTGTATTTCAACATTTTCTAAATGTATTTCCGAAATTTCCATTTCTATTTCAGAAATTTCTAATTGTATTTAAGAACTTTTATACAGAAAGTATATGTTTAATTTTCCAAAATACAATTGGAAATTTCGGAAATACATTTAGAAAATGTTGAAATACAAATGGAATTTTCTTAAATAGAATTTGTTTAATTCTGAAATGTAAATAGAAATTTCTTAATTACATTTAGAATTTTCTGAACTACAAATAGAAAATTTCTAAAATACATTTAGAATTTTCTAAACTACAAATAGAAAATTCTGAACTACAAATAGAATTTCTGAAATGTAATTAGAAATTTCGGAAGTATAAATAGAAATTTCTGAAATATAATTAGAAACTTCTGAAGCATAATTAGAAAATTCTGAAATATAATTAGAAATTTCGAAAATATAAATGGAAATTTCTAAAATATAAATGGAATTTTCCGAAATATAAATAGAATTTTCTAAAATATAATTAGAAACTTCTTAAATACAACTGGAAATGGTGTAGTTCATTTTTAGTGCTACAATTTAAACAAAAAAAGCAATAATTATTATTATTTTTTTTTTTTTTTTTTTTTTCAAAATATTTAAAATTAAATTTAAAAATTTCTTTAAACGAACAAAAATAATTAAGTTAGAAAAAAGAACACTCACAATTCTAAAGAAAATTATAAAGAAAAAATATGAAAATAATATTTTTATACCTTTTTCAAGTAAAAATTTTAAGAAAATATATACACCAATCATATACTTACCTACAATAATAATATTTAAAATTAAAATGAACGAAAATATAACAACCGATTTTTGTTTAGTATGTAAAATAATTATAAATTGGAAAAATATAAACAACTAGTTGTAGTTATGTTTAAATAATAAAGAATTACAATTTTAAAACCGAATTTGTATAGAAATTTTGTTTTATTTGTAAAATACATACAAACTCTTCTCATACCAATATGGATTTTAAAATTTCTTTTATCCAAAAACTCAATATTAAGCGACAATTTAAGATTTCCCATAAAAGTGTATTTTTTTTTTTTGGTATGAAATGTTAGTGATCACAGATTAATGTCCTTTTGTCCAAAAAGTCAATAATAAGCGATATATAACCAATTTAAGGTTTCTCATAGAAATATAGATTTTGGGTATGAAATATCGGTGATCACAGATTAACGTCCTTTTGTCCAAAAACTCAATATTAAGCGATTTATGAACTATTTAAGATTTCTTATAAAAATATAGATTTTTGGTATGAAATATTAGTGATCACAGATTAATGTTGTCCAAAAACTCAATATTAAGCGACTTATGGCCAATTTAAGATTTCTCATCAAAATATCGATTTTTGGTATGAAATAATAGTGATCACAGATTAATGTCCTTTTGTCCAAAAACTCAATATTAAGCGACTTATGGCTAATTAAAGTTTTCCTATAAAAATATCGATTTCTGGTATGAAATATCAGTGATCAGAGATTAACGTCCTTTTGTCCAAAAAAACAATATAAAGCGACTTATGGCCAATTTAAGATTTCCTATAAAAATATCGATTTCTGGTATGAAATATCAGTGATCAGAGATTAACGTCCTTTTGTCCAAAAACTCACTATCAAGCGACTTAAGGCCAATTAAAGATTTCTCATAAAAAATTGTGTAAATTTCGAATTTATTTTTTTTGCATTAAAAGTAGTTGAATTATTTATTGAAACTACTTTTTTACATAAAAAACTGTACAAAAATGCGAAATATAACAATGAAAAAAAAATAATAATAAAAATAAAATAAAGTGAAAAGAAATAATGTAAAGAGAAAACGAATTTTATATTAAACTTACAACAAAAAAAGAATAAGATTTTTACGAAAATACATAACTTAAAACTACCAAGTTAAACGAGTTGCATGATCAGTTTTACGTTTAGACATTTTGATATAACCTAAAAATTGCAATTCAGCTACAGCACGAGTAAATCGAGCCCTAAAATGTAAGAATATTAAAATAAATTTAATTATTTAAACAATCTACCAATAATTTGTTGACTTACTGTATCTGAGGATTAATTTGTTCTTGTTCCTCTTCGTTGAAGTCCACTACAGAGCGAAAAGCTTGTAGCCAATCGTAAAGATTTATCATGCGTCCACATTCCAGATGTAATTTATAAATAATCGAAAGATCAGGCAAAGTGGCCAATAATTGAGAATGTTCCCTAAGACCACAACATTTACATTGTAAATAGAAATGAGGATTATTGAGAGCCATGTGTAAAGCAGCTCTAGGAGCTCCTATAATATTACGTCTAACCGTAGAAATATCGGAAAATACAAATAATTCATGTAGTGGAGGAGCTTTTTGCAAAGAACCCAAATAGATTGCAACAATTTGATGTTCTATGTAATCCAAAGTTTCTTGTACAGAACGTGTAAATTCTGATAAAGGTTTTTGTTGTTTGGACATTTGTAACAACTTTTCTTTTAAATCTTGACGTGAAGACAATTGTTTTAGTTCATCTGGTGATGTTATTGAATTTTGAGACTCGCTGCTATTAGCATTTGTTTCCATGCCAGCCATTACCACTTTAGTGATTAGTTCTTTAACAGTGTGCAATTTTTCCTGTACTATTTTTTCACAATCTTCAGACAACTCCAAATGGTTTTTTATTTCATGATCAAAAAAATCTTGTGTAGTTTTTATAGCTTTTGATATTTTTGCCACAAATTCATCTTTAGACATGAATGATAACATTTGCCAAGATTCTTTGAATTCCGGCTGAGTACATAAATCTTTGGCCATACAATTGGAATATAATTCGCGACGATATTTACCCAAAGGACATTTTGGCAAATCCTCTACTAAAACCGTTAAAAATTCTAGAAATATACGCTTTAACATGAAGTAAATATGACAGTCTTTTAATAGACTGGGTAATTTCTTTTTCAAATAATTGTCATCCGTCAAAATGGCTATAATGCGTTTACAATCGTTTATTCTTTCCACATAAGGACGAAAAGATAGTTGTTTACGTATAGTTTCCATATCATCATGAGACATTGCTTTTATTTTGGTTAAAGAAGCAGAATAATTGGTACATAGAGAAAAAGCATTGCCTTGAAAATAATGTTCCATAAGACAGTACTATAAATGGGTAGAGGTTTAATAAATTTCTACTATTTATGTAAAAAAAAGAACTTACCTTAAATCCTTGTATAAAACCATTTACAGAAAAATCATAGTAGAGAAAAATATGTGTAAGAAATTTAAATGCTTTTCCAGACAAATGAAAAGCATACTTAGGTGAGAGTATGACTTTTTCAAGAATCTGTAAAAGAGATTATAAGATTATATTTTTTATTTTATTTTTTGAAAAATACTCAAGTTTTCTAAAGTAAATACACTAGGAAGCAGAAGTCTGCATGAAAGACATTGTTGACTCGAGTTTTCTATATATCCTTTAAGATTTTTGTAATTTTTACAGCTTTATATGATAGCTTAAATCTTTAACAATATTTAAGTAAAACATCAACTTTAGAAAAGTGAATAGATTCGGGGTTATTCAATAATATTAAAATAAAGTGATATAATTATACAGCAAAAGTCTGCGTACATTTTTGAAAAATCTAAATTTTTCGCGGGTTTTTCAGTTTTAGATTATTAAATTTGTTGCGTTTTAAATTGCTGTTGTTTACTTAATTGTTGTTACAAATGTTCCAATATAATTAAATATATTTTCGTAATAAATCAAGGAAGAAATTAATTTATTTTTATTGAAAGTATGAATTTAATTTTTGTAAGGATGCTGAATAAAACATTCAGTAATATTAATAGAAAACTATTTGTCTGCCTTAGGAGAAATTAGTATAAACCGAAATAATAGCGTCCTTTTCAATTAAATCAGGTTTTGGAGAAATTAACGACATGGATTTATGAAAATGTTTAAATGCAGTCATATTATACGCGAAAAAAATCGGGACAAACAGCTATAAAATTTACAAAAATATTAAATTCGAATAAATTACTAGTATTCCAGATAAAATTAATAAAAAATCTTGATTCTCGCGGTATAGTTCTACCTAGAAAACATTTTTATATATTATAATTGAATAGAAAACAACCAGATTTTCTTATAATGGGACTATTTCAATAATAGCTTGATCCGATTTTCTTACTATGTTGTGATATGGCGTTATTCAGAGAGAACCACATTCAGCATCATCTTAAGATACACATTTTTTAGAAATTCCATTGTTTTTTTCGCTTTTATGCAGTGAACATATTTTTTGTTTTATTTTTTAATAAAGCGTAAGTCTATATTAGTGGTATTATAGCATAAAGCCTAATATTAAATTTTTACAATTTCAACAAAAATACACTTCAAATATATCTTCATAATTTAGTAAATTTTATAGCGATTTATTCCGATTTTTGACGTATAAGATGACCCGAATTTTTATTTTTTCATAAATCTTTTTCCTTAATGCTTGCAAAACGTGATTTAAGTAAAAGGAACTCTATTATTTTGATAAGTAATCATTCCTCTTTTAAACAGATGAATGGTTTTAAATAATTATTTCCGGAACTTTCATTCAGCATCCTCACACAAATTAGGATAAGGATAAATTAATTTCTTCTTTGATTTATTACGAAAAACATCTTGAAATATTTTGTAAAAATTTTAATAATAATTAAGTAATCAATATAAATTTAAAACCCAACAAATTCAATCATGTCAAATTAAAAAATCCGCGAAAACGTACGTTTTTTAATAGTGTACGCAGACTTTTGCTTTATATTTATAGAACCTTAATTTAAATATCCTTGGAAAACAGCGAATCTATTCATATTTCATAACTTAATATTTTGCTATAATATTGCCAAGGATTTAAGCAATTATATAGAGCTGTAAAAAATCAAAATCTTTAAAGATATAATGGAGAAATTACGAAAAAAAAAAAAAAATACTGTTTAATTGTTCAGATTTATGCTTCCTAGTGTATATAAAATTCTGGTATAAAATATTGTTGAACACATACTAATTAACGTCCTTTTGACAAAAAAATAAATCAATATTTAGCGACTTATGCCCAATTTAAGATTTCTCATAAAAATATCGATTTTTGGAATGAAATATTAGTGATCACAGTTTAACGACCTTTTGTCCAATAACTCATTATTAAGCGGCTTATGGGCAATTTAAGAGTTCTCATAAAAAAAAACAATTTTTGATATAGAATATTAGCAATCACAGATTAACATTCTTTTTGTAAAAAACTCAATATTAACAAAATATCAACACATTCAAAACTATCTTGAACCTATGCAAAAAATAGATTACTAAGACCTCCAACTAGTTTTTTTCTTTTTATATTCACTTTTATAAATACAACTCTTACCTCATTTAAACTAATTGGAGCAGCTTGTGTTTGAAATACTCTTAACTTAATTTTCGATGTAACATGATAGGGTAAAGCATTATGTACTGCTGTTATAGAAGTTGCCACACCCAAGATCATACAAAATGGTAAATCACAACAATTAGCACTTAAAATCAATATAAGATCTTGTAAAATAGCTGCACTAAAACACTCAAAATCGGGCAAAATAACAACCAACATATGACGTTCTGCAGCATTAGTAGTACTATCACTTACAATGCTACTAGCATCTGTTTCAGATTCTTCGTTACCTTGTTGTGTTGAATTTACGCAAGGGTAATTATTACGATACCAATATTTCAATTGTTTCATTGTACATTGTGTCTTTCGTAAACGTTTATGATCACGATCCTCATCATCTTCATGTGGAGCTTCAACAAAATTATACACTAAAGTTTCGATAGCGACTTTAATGCTAGAACAATCTCTTGATTGTAGTATACAAATGCTGGCAGATATTTGTTCATTAATACGTTGACCTAAATTATCAAATTGTTCCAAGTGGTCGGGTTGATTTATGCCAGTGAGTAGAGCAGCTGCAGGTAAAATTTCCTCCATACCCAAATTGTCTTGAGTACCCTTACTCTGTTTTACTACATAGTCGACTAGATCCTCCAAAGTACGTGCATTGCTCTCTTTCTGTAACTCATCTATATGAATATGTATTTTTTGCCAGATTTCACGGTAGACCTTATAGAATGGTTGATCGGTGACTTCTTTACCCAAAATGCCGGTATCTGTAACGGAGGTGGTTCTTTTACGTTTAGTAGTCTTTTTACTTTTATCCGCTCTTGTAGCTCCATTTTTAAAAACAAAACAACCCTATAGAAGAAAATAAAAACAATATTTGACTTTATTTCAAAAAAACATAAACAATATGCCGCTTACCTTTGATACTGATATGGTTGGATCCATGGTTAACTATTTTACTTTTCTATAAGTGCTTTACTCTATATATTTAATTTTCTATACAATTTTGCTTAACTATGCAATAAACTATTTAAAGTTTATTAACTTTTATTGTTTTTTTGTTATTTTATTCAGCGAATTAATTTTGCAAAACTCCGTTTTTTACACCACGATCAACCACCAACAACAAAAACAACAATACGGCATTTAGCGGTATAAACAAAATATTAGCATCAGCTGTTGTTGACATGTTGTTAAGTTCGAATTTAAATTTGGCGCCATTTGCGCATTCGAAGTTGTCTGTAAATAAGTGTTGGTAAACAAGTTTATATTGGTGACAGCAACAAATTGTGTACAGTGGAATTAGTTAACTATAAACTGAAATATCTATATTCTTAGAAAATTTTGCATTAAAGATCAACATCTACTTATTAACTGAAAAAATTAATGATTTTAACATAGTGTTGTTATTGAAAGAGTGCACATAAAAAATCATAGGTAAGTTTTCCTTAAAATAGAGTAAAAAATTAACTAAGCAAAATGGCAATTATAAAGTTTCTTAGGTAATATGACAATCATTTTAGGTGATTTCTATGTTCGAAACATTACCTAAAATTTTTTAAAAAATACCTTTAATATTTTGAAAAAATATATATAGTAGCAAAGAAAATTTACAAAAAATTGTTAAGTAAATTAACTACTATTTTAAATAGTTCTTGAATTTACTAAATTCTACATTTGATTATGTATAATTCAATTAACTTACAGCAAATTATGGCATTTTTGATTTTTCTTTATTACAAAGTACATAAAAGTATGTTATATACATACATACTTATACAGATAATAAATTTAAATATTAAAATTCATTTAAGACTTTTTTTTTTAAATTTTCCAGTTTTGTAAACGATCCTCACATCCATATTTTTCCAAAAATAAAAAAATGGTTTTATAAATTAAAAAAAAAAAAAAAAACAAATATTTTCTGTTGATATATCTATTTTCAAATTATTCGAAAAAGATATTTAATTCCATAAGTATTATTACTATTATCATTTGTAAATTACTAATTGACTTAAGTAGCAAAACTTAGTAATTTATTTTCATACAAAAAGAAATTACCAAAGTTGACTATTACCTCGACAATTTGCTTGTGTGTGCGGAAAAAGAACTGCGGAAGTAATTACATGCTTTGTATTGATAGGATATGATTTGACTTAAAACAAATAAATAAACAAAAATAATGTTCTTCCTATTTTTTTTTTTTTGGATCTGCACTTCAATAAAAATTTCAAATTTATATTATATTATACCTTTTATTATTGTACCAAAAAAATTATTTTCCATTAAGTAAATTGAAACTAGTAAAGATTTTTTTTGTTGGAAACTTAACACCTACAAAACTTCGGGTTTTTTAAGATATTAATAATTTTTTAAGACAAACTCCACCAGACAGACGAGCGGACATAGATAGATTTTCTTAGAATTTCACTAGGACTATATATACTTTATAAAGTCTAAATATACTTCCCTCTTTTTTAAAAATGTGAGTGTAAAAATTAATTTTCCGATAATTCGAACAAATTTTGTAATACTATAATATTTTTTAATTTAGAACTTTTAAATAGAAGGAATTAATTTTTATTTACTTATTTATTTAATTTGTTACTTTAAACATTTATGAAAAAATACTATTAAAATAAATTTGTTCATAGTATTTTTTTAATAAAAAATATTTATTATTATTATTATTTATTTTTTTCTTTTAGATGTTTTCTTTAACATTTTTTAAAATTTTCTTTTGTATTATATGTGACCGACTTCTCAGGGTAAATAAAAATGAGCAAAAACTTTTAAATAATTTTACATTTAGTAATTGTATCATGGATTTATCAATGAATTTAATTTTCTATTAAATCAATTTATACAAAATTTATTTAAAAAAATTACATTTCAAATCTAAAATATTTCATTTTTATTCTTCAAAAGTTTATCCCATAATAAAATGATGTGGCAGCGATTATGTGGTGCCGATTATAATATCATATTATGGAAAACAGCGTTATTACTGTATCAAAATTTCGAATAATTTGTTTTCAATAATATTTTAAAACATTAGTTAAGAATCAAGTTTTTTGTTGGATTTACTACATTTTTAGAAAGTTTTTAATTTACATTTAAATTTACAGTGCTTTTAAAAAAATTAAAGTGTTACAAAACGTTTTGTCTATAATAATATTTTATTTATACAGTACTTTGTAATGGCGCTAAAGTTTTTCTTTATACAGTCAACATATGACAGCTAAAATTCATTAAACATTTTGTTTTTCTTTTCTGTCTGCAAAAAAGTGGAAAATTTCGTTTATTTTGTTTAAATAAATTGGCTGAAAAATATTAAAATATAAACAAATGCATTGGACACACATAACAATTAACAATATTCCATAATACTATAACTATTATGGATGAATTAAATTTATATGATGATTTGGATGATTTCCAAGAGCAACAGGAAAAGGTAAATTTGCGATTTGTTTAATTTCAAGGAAATTTTTATTCTTTAACTTCATGTTTATTTATAGAAATCCAAAGAATTACAAGAAGTTGAAGAAAAATATCTAAAAGCTCTTAAAACAATAGAAGAATTACGTGAAGAAAATAAAACCTTAAAGAAAAATATTCAACGCATAGAATTAGGGTTTCAAAGTCTGCTGGATACAGCACGCAATGAAATTAAACGTAAAGACAAAGAGATTGAGCGTTTACGCAAAGAGTAAGTAGTATTTTGGAAATATTTAAAATAATGTTTAATAAATTATTGTTCTATTACAGAAATGATGATATTTGCTTTAGACGAAAAATTCCACAAAGAAGTGTTAATGCAGGTGAAAAAGAACATTTAAAACACAATCCATCTATTGATAATCCATTCAAGTCGACTATTAAAGATAATGAGCGGCCTTTAGCCGAAGCAGCTACCATAAAAAATTCTAATGACAATGAAAAAACAGAATCCTATAAACGTGCACGTTACCACGACAATGAACGTGATCACTTCAATGACTACAAAAGGCATAGGAGCAGTAGAGAGGAATATAATGACAAATATTCTGCAAAAACTAATCAAAAAAGGGAAGATGATTTAAAAGAAAGCAGATCTCGTTACAGAGAAAAGGAGAAAGATAATACTTCTAGACAGGATTGTAATAGAAATCGTAGTCGTGAATGTAAAGAATATGAAAAACCCTGTAGCAGTAAAGTACATAGAATATCATCCGAAAGTCCTGATCGTTATGGCAAGAACTATGATAGAAGTCACAGTAGAGAACGTGACAAATATAATAAATATCGACCTTATGAAAGAAATCGCAGTCGTGAGCGTAAAAATATTGTGGAATCATCGAAGATGTCTTCACGAAGTCCTACACGTGAAAATGTACGTCATGCAGATACTAAACGTGGCCATGATGAGAAAAGTTACAAAACTGAAATTGAAAAATCTCAGAAAACATTGGATAAAGATATATGGTAAGTTTATATTTATATGCAGAAATATTTAAAAATGTGTATGTATTAATATGTGTATTTTAGTTGTAAATTATATAAATGATCTCATTAATAAATATAAAAAAGGCATTTTGAATAATCGCAAAAAAAAAAAAAAAAAAAAAAAATATATATTATATAAATCTATTTACGTTGCTTGGAAATACAGCTTAACAAAAGGGACAACCGGATATCGAATTCTGCTAAATAGACCTCTACACCTCAAAATGTTTTCTTTATTTAAATATCAACAAAATGAATACCTTTGGCTGTGATTTCAGTTTAAAATTATTTATTTATCTCTATAGTTAAACAATAAATTACATGGCATTACCCGGGATTTTTTAAATTTAAAAAAATATATAATATAAACTAGATAATGCAGACGGCATTTCCCAATAATGGACGTATTCTATAATCCGGATTTGCTATTTTAATATTTAAGATAAAATAATACAAAAAATGGAAGGAGGCTCTCTTTTGTACAACAACATTTCTCCCTCATCTTATACAAGTTTTGTGTGAATTCAACACACTTGTGAAAGAAAATAAACAAAACTTTCCTTTAAAATGTAAGGAAAATTAGTTGGTTTTTATGGTAGTTTACTGCGCGCAAACTATAAAGTCTAATTGACCCCGTTTTTATATGATCATACTATTCGTCAGATGTGTTGAACGCGATGTACTTCACAGATATGGTACAGTATATAGTTGCGTAGGAATTTATGTCTCTTGATTGCTAGGGCTGGACATTCACATGTATTTCTAACATCCAATTACCCGTTAATACTGACAGCAATCTCAGTTGTGATTTATGAGTTGCATTGTACGGTTTACATTATAGAAGGATCACATTACAGTACCGATATTGTTTATGATCAAAGTGCAGGGATCCAGACTAATGTAATGTCAGAAAGCCGACCAACCTAGTCAGCTCTTTCCTACATTGAATGACCAATATAGAAGTAGACAGAAGTGTCGTCTGACTGTCGACAAAAATTGCATTATTTTCGTGAACATGTCATGAAGTATTTGAGCCTAAAATAGACTGTATCAATTGGCAAGACGATATGAAGAACTTATCTCTTGATCATCCGAATAGATTCCAGATCTAACTCCACAGTTCATCTTGGAGGCGTTGGTATAAATTCGTGCATTATAGTTTTCCAAGGGGCTATACCTGCGCCACTCACTCCTGGAAGGAACGAGAACTTTGAACGCTCTATCAAAATTTATACAGGAAGATACTAAAGCTTTATACATCTATTAACTTTATTGGGACGTAGTCCCCATTGTGCACCGAACATCTTACAACAGGTGTAGTAGGCTACCGTAGTCTTCTTTACTCTATGTAGAGTGTTCAGTTTCCATGAAAGTTTCTTAACCGCGGTATCTTTGTTGTAAAACTCCTAGACCACTTACTGTCGCCCAGTTTCTGAGTAGATTCAAAGAATTAGACATATCACTTATCACGTCTGGGAACAAACCCGATATTAATATTTCAACATCATCCGCATAAGCAATTACTTTTATCAATTTATTATCTAGTTCTATAAGAATTAAGTTAACAAAAATAAGTCAAAGCAGTAGAGAGATCACACCGCCCAATGGTGTTAACTATTCTTGAATTCAGCAGAACTAATGTACTCTTCAGACATCTAAATTGGTAATAGTATTTTAAATTGCACGAGTAGTTACGCTTTTGAGGGCCCCATAATATCTAAGAAGGCTGCCATTATGTATTGCTTGAATTCTAGGGATCTCTCTATAACTCTTTTAACCTCGTGTAGAGCTGTCTCTGTATATCGACCTTTAAGGTATGTGTGCTGACTGCTTGAGAGATAAATAGTACCTTTAAGTCTGCATTATATGAGAGACTTCAAGCGTCTTAAGCTGAAAGGATGAAAGACTTATTAGTCGAAAGCTTTTTCCATTCTCGTAACTTTTTTCGGCGATAAAGATTTTGCGTAGCTAGAGGATGATGTGTCTCTTAGCACTTTGCAACATCCTTGTCAAAATGGCGTAAGGCCCAGGCTACTTAAAAGGGGAGAAGATGTCAATGTCTATGAAATTCTATTAGACGTTATTATGTTCATATCAATTATATATTGTGTTCTACAGAACTGCTACAGCCGCAACGTTTTTGCTGCCTGGGAAGTGCGTATTCATAATGATGTCAAGCGGGTCACCTGAGGATTCCGACCAGAAGCCATCCATTCTTTTAATATATGTTGGATTTGGCTCTACCTTAACAAGAATTTTCCTGACACTGGTGACACATTTTTTTACAATATTTTTTCATGCACATTTATTGCATTGTAATACTTATAAATAAAATTTTCGCGTTTATAATGTAATTTTATATATATTTTTTTAATTCAATAAAATTCTTATAAACGTAAAAATGTTAATAAGGTTGAGTTCTATATAAGAATCGGTTTACTATTGACAGCTTCATTTTAAGCACCACACTCGGAAAACAATGTAATGTTTCTAAATCCTCCATAAAATTTGTATTGCCCAGTTAAATAAATAAATTTGAACATAAGTTAATTTTATTTAAGTCATTACGTTAGAAACAACTTTATTGTTTGTATTATTGTTTTATATTATAGCAACCAAAAATCAAAAGATTTAAAAGAAAGAGAAGAAAACAAAAAGCCGATTTCATCTTCAAAAACAAAACATTTAGAAGAGGGGGATGGAAATAAGCAACAGCCTACTAATAATAAAAATAATAAACCGATTCAACAGGAAAAAACAAATAAAGACTCCATTGATACTCTAAAAAGTGTAACCATTAAAAATAAGCTTGATCCGCAGCAAAAAAGAAATGCTAGTCCAATACATAAGACTATAACACCAAAAGACTGTGAAACGCAAAAAGATAAATTCCACAAGGATTGTAATCAAGAAAGTGAGAAAACTGTAAAGTATGATAGAAATAATTCTAATACATCTAATAATGCAGATCTACAGCCAAAATTAGATAATGAACCAAAAACTGAGACTTTAAAACAAACAGTATGTGAAACGCATAAAGATAATACACATAAGCATTCAAATGAGGAAGGTCAAAAAAATTCGGAAATTGAAAAGACGACAGAAGTTCTTAGCCAATCATCTTCTTGTGTGCCTAGTAAACTTTGTACTCCACGTAAAGTAGCTTTATTTAATGAACTTTTTGGAGAATCACCTAGTGATGGCGCAACAAGTTCCACAGCTTCTCAAAGTAAAAATTCACTTTTGAATAATATTAAAGGTATATTGGCAAAATCTACTCCAATAGCTTATATAAGTTCAGCTACCACATCACCAGGAGATTATACAGACATCAGTAGCGTTGAGGCAACTTCCAAAGGAGATGATAAAATTATAGAAATCATAAGCTCAGCCAATACTACACCAGATGTTAATAAGGATATAAATGATAATCAGCCAACACCCAAGAGAAGTGAGAAAAAATGTAACGAAGATAATGATATAGAAAAGTGTTTTGTACCCACAAAAATCCCAGATGAAAATGTAAAAACTATTGCTTGTGTAGATTTGACAGAGATCGTTGATGATGATATTGCTAATGAAATAGAATTTGTACAAATACCAGGTTTAGATTTGTGTCCACCGACAGAAAATAAAGAGGTAAAAAATCAAACTAAAAAGAATTTGACGACTAAGGAATTAAAAGGTGGAAATAATGATGAAGTTTGTAAAGAAAAGACTGAAATTATAACATCAACTGAAAATTTAACTGCTGGATCAGAAATTTTGGATATAACTGAATTAACACATAATAAATCTGATGAAACTAATAGTACAAACGATAAATCCTTAGAATTAATAGAAAATGACAATTGTTCAAATAATTGTGAGATTACCTTAACTGCTGAAACAAATGTTGAAATTTTATCTGAAACTTTAACAAGTGAAAACTCAGGCCTTAATACTACGAAGGACACAAGTGCTGAAAATGAACTCTTAAAAATAAACGAGAAAAATTCAAGTTCAAAGAAAATTGGGGAAATGAATGAAAATTCCACCAATTTGGTAAATTTGGATTTGCCAGAAAAAGAATCCGTTTGTGAAAATCTTATATCTGAAAATAATGTAATAGATTTACTAGAAAATAAGAAAAAAGAAGAAGCTACAAATGTTATTGAAATTGCGAGTGTTTTATCTCCAAAACTCCTTGAATTGCAAACAAAACTAAGACATATTTCAGATAAGGAATCAGATGAAATTGTTATAATTGAAACCGTAAATTCAGGCACTATTCCTCCTTTAAGAAATCCTTACAATGAAGATAACGTGACAAAATCATATTCTGAAAATGAATTATCTATTAAAAATGATGAGCATTTACTTGAAAATATTAATAAAGCAACAAAATATTCAAATAATAAATCACATAGAAAATCCGAAACTTTAGAAACTTCTGTTGAATCTAATATCCAAGATGAAAATTACTGTAATCTTAAAGAGAGTGAAGAGAAGCAAACGTTACCTGAAGATGATAATATAGCAGAAGAACAAGTTGAAGATAAAGCTACAACTTCTATGGACTCTACCAACTCAGTTGATGAATCATATAAAAGTAGAAATACTGAACAAGATTTTGAAGCTAAATTGACAAGTTCATCTTCTGAGACCCCGTCCTCTTATAAAGAAACTTCAAATAATTGTTCTAATAATTTGGAAAATAATAAAACCCTTGTTATTGAAAAAGAACTTGCCTTTAAATCAAATACTGAAATAAATATGGATGCGAATAAAAATGCAGATATTGTTGACAATACCTTTGAAACGAAAATGTCTCAAGCAGAAATTCCAGAAAAATCAGTCAATAATAAACAAAATTTCTCGGAATCTATAGCAGATACAGATGATATTATACCAAGTGAAAATAATATAAAGCAAACAAATGAAATAATACCAAGAGAGGAACAAGTGCTTTCCTCAGCATCTTCCCCTATAGATATTGTTAACAATACATTTGAAACAAAAATCTCTGAAGCAGAAATTATAGAAAAATCAGTCAATGATAAACAAAATTTCTCGGAATCTAAAGCAGATACAGATGCTGTTATACCCAGCGAAGAACAAGCTCTTCCCTTATCATCTTCCCCTATGGATACTCCTTACAGTGCAAAAAGCTCTAAAGAAGATATTTCAGAAAAATCATTTAATGATAAACAAAATGTCAAGGAATCTAAAGCAGATGATGAAGGAAACTTTATAGAAAAAGAATCTATGATTGAAGTCAAATTGGATGAAATTGAAACTGCTGCAAAAGAAACACAAACTAAATCTATAGTTTTAGCTGAATTGCCTGGTCAAATTGTTACTACAGTTCTAAGAAATGAGGGACAAAATCTTACTTCTTTAAAAGAAGAAGAAATAATATCATCATCCATGATGGAAGAACAATCCAATCTAAGCAGTGCAGCTGAAGCTAATGATTTGACAGTAAAACAAATCGACAAAAATCAAAATGTTTCTAAAACTGAGTTCTGCATTAATGAAAATATTAAAAACAATTTAGATGAAAAACAATCAGAATCAATAGCAAAAGAGATTTTGTCCAACCAGTTGGTAATACACAATCAAAAGGAAAATCTTTCACCGTTATTCGTAAAACCAGCACCGTTACCAGAAAACGTAAGCACTACTAAAGAGATAATTGAAGAGACTGAAACGAAAATTACTACTTCTGAAATTAGTGATTCTAATAATCCAGATAATTTGAAGAATAAGGATGAAAATTTTACTAGAGTTAAAGAGCACGTTGAAGAATCTTTCTCAAAAGATTTTTCCAAAGAATCGGATAACGAAGAGAAAATATTAGAAACGTGTGATTCTACAACATCTGAAGTCAATAGTTCCGGTGAAGCAAATATAGCAATTAGTAATAAATGCCAAGAAACTTCAATTACGACATCAACTATTGATCCTAATAATGAATTATGCACACAAAATCATAGTAACTCCAAGGTAAATATAAATAATGAAACTTCATGTGCACTTAAAGGGAGAGAAATAAATATTAACAAAGAGAATGTCAGAGAAATTTATCCGGAAGCTAAAACAAAAGTTTCCGAAAATGAAACTGCAGCTTTGGAATCATCTCTTGAAGCAAAGGCAAAAGAAACTGATACAAAAACCATAAGTTTAGCCGTTGAAGAGAAAAAATATGAGACAAAAGATTTCTCAAATTCAATCTCAAAATTGGAATCATGTGATTCAAGTCCATCTAAAAATGGTGAAGATGAGACTGCTATAGCAATTATAGATTTGCCAACCAATGAAAATACAAGCCACAGCAGAAATAAGAAAACTGAAAGTGATACCCTAGATTTGAAAATTTCATTAAATACCTCAAAAGATGCAATTGAAAGTGAATCATATGTTAAGGAAACTAGCGTTTCTAAAATTAGAAATTCAAAACTTCAATCAAATGATTCTCCAATCCCTGAAACAAGTTTGCCAAATATTTCTGACAAAAGTCTAGAAAAGCAACAGGGGGATTGTTTAATTGAAACACCAAATCTGCAATCGATTGATTCCACAATTCCTGAAGTAGATTTGACGAATAATCCTACAAAAACTACTAAAGAACAACAAAAGGGTTCTAGAATTGAAATGTCAAAACTGCAAGCAAACAATTCCATAACCTCTGAAGAAAGTAATATAGCTGATGAAGTTAGTAGTTCGGATATGTTAGAAATATCTCCAACAAAAGAACTGGAAGCTAACGGAATGAGTAATGATAATGTAGTTACAAACTATTCCACAATCCCTGAAGCAAATTTGATAAATAATCCTCAAGAACATCTTAACAATGATAATAATGATGAAATGAAATCTTTTGTTGTGGAAACTATGCAAGAATCAAGTATAACAACATTTGATGTGACTAGTAAAGAAGATAATAAAGTTAATAAAGACATTAGTTCCGATGTGACAGAAAAATCTGTGAGTAACGATAATGTAGTTACAAAAGATTCCCCCATGCCTGAAACAAATTTGTCAAATAATCCACCTGAAGAACAACAAGAGGAATCTAGAGCTGGAATGCCAAACCTGCAACCAAACAATTCTACAATCTCTAAAGCAAATGTGGCAATTAATCCAGCAAAATCGCCCGAAGAACAACTTAACAATGACAATAATATTGAAATGATATCAACTTCAACTGAGACTCAAAAGCTGCATTCAAACGATTCCACAATCTCTGAAACAAATTTGTCAAATAATCCTGTTGAAAAACAGCAAAAGGAATCTAGAACTGTGGCGCAAAATCTACCATTGAACGATTCCACAAACCCTGAAGCAAGGTTGGCAATTAATCCAGCAGAATCGCCAGAAGAACAATTTAATAATGACAATAATGTTGAAATTAAATCAACATTTGCTGTTGCGAAATATTTAAAAGATGATGATGTAGCTGAAGAAATTATTAGTCCGAAAGTGATAGAAAAATCTGCAGGAAAAGAATTGGAAGATAAAACAATAAGTGATGCAGTTACTGATGATATATTAAAAATTCAATCAAAAAATACAAATGATCTACAAGATCCATGTAATAACGACTCACAACTTAATGAAAATAATAAAGATATTGCTGAGACAGAGATTATTGATCCTCATCAAAATCTCATAGAAAAACCTGAAGATACATCATTACAATCATTAACAAATAAAGAAAAATATTTAATTGGTTCAAGGGTTTCTCAGGCATCATTAGAAAGAAAAATGGATAATGATTTTGGTAAAAATGCTCAACAAACTGAAAATATTGAATCTGTATCACTAACAGAAGAAACCATTTTAGATCCTCAAAAATTTGGAATTAATAATGAGAAACAATTACAAAAATATATTTTCGGAAAGACTAATACAAACACTGATAAAACGAAAAAAATTACAAACGATTCCCAACTTCTTGTAAGAGAACATACTAAAGAAACGAGTGTTGAAAGTAGTAAATCAAACATTTTACAACGTTCTGAAGTTGCATTGGAAAATGTCCATGAAACTGCCAATAAACAGACATTTATAGATTCCAATGAAAAAATCAGCACAGATACAGCTATAGAGCAAATAGATTGTAGTGAAGCTGAAAGCCAACTTATTGAACAAAACATTCCTAAACTAACTAATCAAAGCCGTTCATCAGATAATGAAATGCAGAAATCAGCAGATAATTTTGAAAATAAAAACAAAACACAAATCAATATTAGTTTAAAACCAAACGAATCAATACAAGTTTTAAAATTGAAAGATATTGAAGCCAAGCAAATGGAAACAATCCATGAAATAAATAAAGAAAATGTCTTAATAGATCCAATTAATGAAAAGAAAATACAGAATCATAATGAAGATACTGTGAATTCAAATCAAGGAATTACAAAAACTTCTATAGACTTAACATCATCCGAGGAAAAGACTACATGTTTCAAAGATCCAAAAGAATTTAATAAATTAAAAGAAACTAAAGAACAACTTTTAAAAAATAAAGATTCCCTTGAGAGCTACATTTCTACCAATTTAGCGAAAGAAATTACTACGAAATCTAAAGATAAAACGGCTATTGACATTAAAGGCAAACAAATGATAAATACTTCGGAAATAAATAAAAATTTAGAAATGATGGGAATTGAGTCAACAAACAAAGAAAAAGTTAACAAAAAATCTCCAGTTGTTGCAACAAATCAACCACCAATAAATACTAAAATTTCTATAGATTTACAATCTTCCACGAAAATTACAAGTATCACTAATAAGCCAGAATATGTCCCACCTCCTAGTGTTTTGGAAAAATTTGATAAAGGACTTGAAATGAACGCATCCAGCAATTTAACTCAAAAAACTCCTGACAATTCACAACAACAATATGAAAATAACAATGAATGTACTCGAAACTCAGAATGTAATTTAGAAAAGCCTAAGGAAATTAATTATACAAAAAATAAATATGTTAATGTGCCTTCAAAAGTAAAATTGCCAGTTGGTTCTAAAATTTTAAACAGTATAAATACTATATCATCATTTCGTAGAAGGAAAACTTTAGCCCATGACCAGAATACTGTAATGAGCTGTAAATCTAAAGAAGATTGTGGAAATAATTCAGTTAACAGAGATCCCATGACATCTACAACTGCTAAGAGTTTACATTATTTGAGGGCTCAACAAGTAGCTGAAAAAGAAACTTACAAACAAAAGCCATTAGCAAAAGAAGAAAATAAAGCTGTGGCAGATCAAATCAAAGTTATTAATTCAAACTCGAAAAACGTTGCAGATAATACTTCTAAAGAATGTGTTTCATTCGTTGCACCATCTCCCAGATGTATGACGCAAACAGAACCGACTTTAATAATAGACGATAGAAATAAATTAAACCAATATTGTGCGATAACTTCTTTACCAAATGTTTTAAATACTGATTATAATAATAGAATGGAAACTACAAATTTTATACCAAAACTATGTACTCCAAGCTATTTATTGAAGAAAGTTGTTACTAAGGAAATTAATATTGAAGGGGAAATCGTTGAAGTGGTTAGATTACAGATTCCAAAAGGTACAAATGTTATGCTTTTGAATTCACCTCAGCAAAATGTTGATGTTATCAATCAAACTACTGGAGTTTCTGGTGTATCAATTGCCAACCAAATGCAGTCCATAGTAACTCCTTTAGAAGTATGTCAAACCACAGGAAATAATATGACCAAGCAAACTACTGGAATTACTGGAGTAGAACCTACAGCTTACAAAAACCAGGCAGAATTCACTTCATTAAAAGAAATATGCCAGATTCCAAAATGCTCCAATGTTATGCTTTTGAATAAACCCCAACAAAGTGTTGATGTTTTCAACCAAACCACTGGAGTTTCTGGAGTCGTATCTGCTGCTAACCCAACGCAGTCCGTATTAACACCTTTAGAAGTATGTCAAATTACAGGAAAGGATATGACTAAGCAAAACACTGGAATTGCTAGATTAGAATCTACAGCTTACGCAAAGCCGGCAGAAATTACTGCTTCTAAAGAAGTATTCCAAAGTCAGAAAAATTATATTACCAAACAAATTACTGGTGTATCCCAATTAATTCCTTCTGAAATATATAAAGTTTCTGAAGCTGAATCTATTGCTAACAAAAAACGGGACGATGCAAAACCTTTAGATGTATATCAAAGGATGGAAAAATGTATTATCAAGCAAACAGTTGGAGTCTCAACTACTGCTAACAAAAGACAGGACGAACTAAATCCTTCACAAGTATGCAAAGTTCCGGGAGATGAATCTACAGCATACAAAAAACAAACTGAACTCACACCTTTAGAGGTAAGCGGAAATCAAATCACTGAAGTTTCTGCAGTCGAATCTACTTCTGACAAAAAGCAGGCCAAACTAACTCCTGTAAAAGTATGCCAAGCCTCTGAAGCTGAACTGACAGCTAACAAAAAGCAGGCAGAACTCATTCCTTTAGATGTATGCCCAAGTATGGGAAAATATATTACCAAGCAAATCACGGGAGTGGAATCTACTGTGGCCAAAAAACAGGTTGAACCAACTGCTATAGAAGTATGCAAAGTTCCTGCAGCTGAATCTACAACTAACAAAAATCAAGCCGAACTAACTTCTTCAGAAATATGTCAAAGTAAAAGAAACATTATTCCAACAATAACTTCAACCTTACCGGAAACGGATAGTACTCACGTTGTGTTACCTACGATTTCAACAAATTCTCCTACAGCTACTAAACAAACTGAAGAATTAACTACTTTAGCATCATGTCAAACTACGAGGAAAGTACTAGAGATATTGCCTAAAGATGTAGTGTTACAAACTTCCCAATATGATTCAAATATAAATTCCAAAACGGTCCCAGAAAGAAACTCTATTCCAGCAATTACTTCAAGCCTTCCGGAAACTTGTAGCACTCAAGTTGTTTTGCACTCGATTGCTACAAATTCTTCTACAACTAACAAACAAGATGAAGAACTAAATCCTTTAGCAGCATGTCAAAGTACGAAAAAAGAATTAAAGGAATTACCAAAAGAAGTAGTGGAATTCCAAACGCCCAAAAAATTACAATCCAAAATATTCCCAGAAAGAAATACTGGTCCCACAATTACTTCAACCCTAACGGAATCGTATAGCACTCACGTTGTGTTACCTTCGATTCAAGCAAATTCTTCTACTGCTATTAAAAAAGATGAACTAAATTCTTTGGCAGCATGTCAAACGACAAGAAAAGAACCAGAGGAATTGCCAAAAGAAGTAATGGAATTCCAAACGCCCAAAAAATTACAATCTCCCCAAAACGATTTAAATGTAAAATCTAACCCAGTCCTCGAAAAAATCAGCATTCCAACAATTACTTCAACCCTACCGGAAACGTACAGCACACGCGTTATGTTGCCTTCGATTCCAGCAAATTCTCCTACATCAAACAAAAAAGATGATCTAAATCCTTTAGCAGCATGTCAAATAACAAGAAAACAACCAGAGGAATTGCCAAAAGAAGTAATAGAATTCCAAACACCCAAAAAATTACAAACTCCCCAAAATAATTTGAATATAAAATCCAACCCAGTCCTAGAAAAAAACAGCATTCCAACAAATACTTCAAACCTAACGGAAACATATAGCACTAACGTTATGTTACCTTCGATTTCTACAAATTCTCCTACTCCGCCGAATTTTAGTGGTATATTTTCAAAGAAACCTTCCTCATCTATTATACCAGAAGAAGATAGTATTAAATCTCGGAAAAAATCACCACATTTTAAACCTCGAGAGTACGTTTTACCAGCGGTCAGTGTTTTATGCAACGTTGATAATTTAGAGAATGCTACAAAGGTTACCAAAAAATTACATTGGGAATTGTTGGAAAATAAAAATGAAATGACAGAAATTGAAGATGATGCCGATATTGATACAACAGATGAGGAGCCACCACTTAAAATTAAAGAAGAACCCATTGATAATGTTTCTAGTTCGCCTAAACAATCTAGTTTACAGTCTCAACCAACTCGTCGTAAATCTCAGAAATCTTCACCATCCGAAACAGATACCCAAACGGAAGATGAATCTCTTTTAAGGGATATAAGACAACAAGCAGGAACATATAAACCTTCAAATGTAATACCCTCAAAGGTTCATAAATTAAAACATCGTAAACACAAATTGCCCAAAAATGTTAAAGTTAGATTGAAAGCTATAAGTCGTAGTAGTACTGATACCTTTGAAAATAGTGCTCTTATGACGCAAATGCCATTTTCCATTGTTTTTCCCAAAAGACCAGTTGGAAGACCAAGAAAATTGCCTGATAACGTTAAAAAGAATAAAGTCTTGGAAATTACAAAACAGCATAAAAAGAGAGGACGCAAACCTAAAATTAAACCACAAGATGAACTTGTAGGAAAGAATATTATTTTGGAAAGCAAATTAGAAAAAAGTAAAGAGCTTCCCTTAGAAACAATAGAAGATAATTGTCAAACGAAATCAAATGTATTAGAATATTTAAAAGTAAGAAGCAAAGATATTAGTGGTGAAAAATATAAACCAATTCAAGAACAAACTATTAGCAATAGTAACGAGAAAAATACTGATGATGATGATGTAATAGATAATATAGAAAACACGGTGAAAATTCTGTCAACATCGGTTGAAAGATTGGAAATCAGTGATGAGCCTTGTTCGTCGAAAGGTAAGTGGATTTTTGTTTTTTTTAAGTTTATTGAAAAAAAAAAAAAAGGTATTTTGCTTTAGGACGATTAAGATTAATTTGTCAATAATTTCCAAATATTTTTATTTTCAATGCTTCATCAAAAAATTTATTAATTTTATACTCAATCAATCCGTAAGAGAAAGTGTTTTTTATAAAATATTGAATTTAATTATTTTAATTTACTTGCTCCATTTTTTTTTCTTTATTATTTATCCCAATGAAAATTTTGTATGAAACTCCATTTATTGAATAACATTATAAGTTAGTTAGAAATACTGAACTGCAGATGACAATGACAAGCAATTGCTTTAAATAATAAATCGATTGAAAAAGATTAAATGTAAATACTGTATCGAATTATTTTTTAAAATCAGTCGTAAAATTTGATAAATAACATGAATGCATTCGACACTGCGCAGACTTCGGAAACCCACCCCAGCATAGTCTAAACCTACAAAAATCCACTTATTTGGTGGTGTCCTACAGTCACTAATTTGCCTACACTAGAAGCAATGCTCCTTCCGACATATAGATTTACTTCAACTATTGCCACGTTTTAGGTTAAAGTGTGCATTCGAATAAAACTTAACACACAAATATTGATATAAAAGTTAATTATTACTTCGGACCTAAATGTTTCTTGCAAATACATTTAGACTCTATTATTAGAAATATTTCGTCGGAACTATGTAATGATTTATCTGTTATTATAAGGGGTAATTTCTATGATGTTTGTAAAAAATGTGTTAAAAGTGATTTCAAACTTTTTTTCCAAAGAAAGATAAACTAACTATAAAATCTATCAAGTATGTCATTCAAAATATTTTTATTTTTTAAAACTATGTTATATTTCAAAGCATAGTTTAGGGCATTTACATACAAAATGTGTCAATAAATTTCATGCCGAATATTGGATCATCACATGCCGAACACTGGAAAAATATGCCGACTATAGATACAATTATTTTTTAAAATCAGTCGTAAAATTTGATAAATAACATGAATGCATTCGACACTGCGCAGACTTCGGAAACCCACCCCAGCATAGTCTAAACCTACAAAAATCCACTTATTTGGTGGTGTCCTACAGTCACTAATTTGCCTACACTAGAAGCAATGCTCCTTCCGACATATAGATTTACTTCAACTATTGCCACGTTTTAGGTTAAAGTGTGCATTCGAATAAAACTTAACACACAAATATTGATATAAAAGTTAATTATTACTTCGGACCTAAATGTTTCTTGCAAATACATTTAGACTCTATTATTAGAAATATTTCGTCGGAACTATGTAATGATTTATCTGTTATTATAAGGGGTAATTTCTATGATGTTTGTAAAAAATGTGTTAAAAGTGATTTCAAACTTTTTTTCCAAAGAAAGATAAACTAACTATAAAATCTATCAAGTATGTCATTCAAAATATTTTTATTTTTTAAAACTATGTTATATTTCAAAGCGACTATTGGATCATCACATGCCGAACACTGGAAAAATATGCCGACTATAGATACAATCGATGTATTTTATAAAATGCAATAAAATTGCCAATTAAACATTTATTTCTTTGCAAAAATCTAACAAAATCTGAAAGAGTACCCTTTAATAAAGTGCTGCAATTGCTCGTTATCCAAATATCATGATCACGTTCGGAAATATTAATCTTGAAAGTCAGAAAAAAAATTAAAGTGCCGACCACCGGTACACTTACCTTATTTGTAAATTATATTTTGTCCTAAATATTTTGTTATTTTTTTGAAAATTGTCCTAAAATACACTAATTTTCAATTTTCATGGAATGTAACTTAAAATGTTACAGGATGTTTGTTCTGAAAATTTTCTTAAAAATAGTACATATTGTCCACTTTAACATTATGAAGTGACATTACCATTCAGCCAAAAACGTCTTATAATTCTACAAATGCATTTTTTTACTTACTAATAAATAGGAAAATTAAACATGATCATTAGTGTTGATATCACTTTTCCCTGAATTATGCATCATTTTTGACCCATTTAACTCTAATATATAGGACGGCGAACGAACGAGAATATATTGGTGTTGATTTTTCTGGTTGTCTGGATTTCATATAGTAATGGATCCTCTTGTCATTACCTCTAACAATTTATGCAGAGACAACATCGTTTTTTGGTACTTAGACTGCATTTTAGACACGAAAAAACGCATTTAGACTTCTCTTCATAATGCATTTGGATGAATACTATTGTTTTTAATAATTTGCAAATTGTTGCTTGATCTAATCCCAATGATTCTGGAAACACTTTTTGCGTTTGACTTCAATTTTTCATTTACAATTTTTTTTGGCTGGCCGGTATGATCCCTATCATGCACATCGAGATCGCCAGATTTACATATATCGTTTAAAACACTCCCCTTCTTTATAGACTTCCGCTGACTTCATTTCGATTTGTTAGCAAAAACTGCTCCGCATGTATATGGAAAATCACTTATTTAGATCCTAGCCAAATGACTCTATTTGGAATTATAATTGAAAGTGTTTCCCGAAATCTTCCTTGAGCATACAGTGTAGATCGATTTCAGTTAAAATCAATAAGCCTTAAACTTGTTGGCGTCATCCCCATTACATAATTTTAAATATATAATAGATGTAGAATAAAATCTAGAGAAACCTGAGATGTGCTTACCAAGACACTTGTGATATCAAAGTAGTTTGCTCGCTTCTCTGTTCACCAATATTTCTGCCTGAAACACGCTTGATTCGTCAAGAAGACAGTCGTATTCCAAGATCTTCGGAAATGACACCTCAATCAGATACCACATTTTGTCTTAGAACCATCGGTTTATAATTTGGTTTTATAAAGTTCCCTTCACTTCTGGAAGAAAATACGATTTTCGCAATACCTTCAAATCTATCTGGGAAGGCATATAGTCAAAGGACTTTACGTTTAATATGCTACCATGACCATATTTTCTTGTTTTCCAGCATACTGTTGCAGATAATCTTACCGTACTATTGGCTGATGAGGATTTAACTTTTATATCTATGATTGCAAGGTGCAAAATAGTGTTCAAAGCCTCTGAAGCTCTCTGGCCTAGAACATCTGTAATTCCAATGGAGGCAGATCTTTGAAATTTTTGTAGTTGATCCACTATTTATTGCGATACAGGAGATCCGTATATAAAAATATACCCTAATAATACTGTAGACCCTTATTTGTCGCGTTGCATTAAAGTTTATTTTGAAGCTTCTCATACGAATACAAAATGACAGGTTTTTTTTTTTTTGCAGCATTAAAAAAGCGTTCTCTATTCCTATGGAAACTTAAGGGAAAATAAATTACATAATTGAAATTTTCAAAAATGATTCGATACAGTTTTAAATATTCTCCACATTTTGCAGCTCTTATAAATGTTATTAAAAAAATCCAACTTGGAGCAAATCTAAATTAAAGTAGAACAAGTGTAATTACTTGAACATCAAAAACAAATTCATATTATTAGTTCAAGAATATATTACGATGTCAATTTTTTAGTAACTCAAGATTGATTGATTATCAAAGTCATATTTTAGAGACATATTGCACAGTAGGAAATTTAAAAAAAGTCTTAAACGTTTTAGTCTGATGTTAAGTCAAATGTTTAACAAACATTAACACATTTCTTACTTAGTATAAAATATCGACTGCTGCCCTTATTTTAATTTGTGCTTAATATAACAAATTGTGTTAATTTATATCTTCGATAAAAAAAAAAACATTAAAAAAATTATCATAACATTTTAAACATTTCAGATTCTGTTAAACAAAGAAAATCCTTCGACAAACAAATCGAAGTTTTTAAATACGAAGATGACAACAGTTCGTCCATGATTTATCATAAACAAGACTTTTCTACAGATGATATTAATACAACAGTTGACAAAAATCCTGCCACCGAATGTAATCAAAATTTAGAAAATCGGGCAGAGAAAGAATCATTAAGAGAGAAACAAATAGGAAATGACATTGATTCACCGCAAATAGACTCTCTTGAAAATCCACAAGAAAGTGTTAAAGAAACTCAAAACAATTGCCTTATAAGTACAAGCAATAGTGAGGCAGATATATTAACATCTGATAAAACTGATAATTCAAGTGAGAAATTCAGTTGTATAGAAAGCAATAAAGTCTCATCAAATTCGGATCCTGTTGCAAAACAACAAGAGTTACCTTCAAGTAGTGGAGTTACACAAGAGAATATACTCTCTCAACAAAGTGATAGTGAGACCGATAAAATGTCATCTGAGGAACATAGTCAGGATTCAAGAAAAGAGAAATCATTAAAAACCAGAAGATTAAAAAAGCCATTGATGAAAAAGAAACTTAAATCGAAAATTAAAAATAAAGTAACAACATTTATATCATTAGAAGATATTGGTATTAAAGTACGACCGCTTAAAGTACATTTATCAACATTTCGTATACCGAAAATTAAAAAAGATGCTGAAGAAATTATCGATAATTCATGGAAATTAGAGACTTATATAGAATTGGAAAAGGAAGGAGAAAAAGAGCAAGACAATGAGAAAACTGAAGATAACATTGAAAGTGAATGCTCCTCTACAATTCAAAAGAATAATGAAGCAGAAGAGAATAATGACAATAAAAATATCAAGGATTTAGTTATAAATAAAGAGGATGAAGGGCAAGACAAGCAGCAGTCATCAATAAACGATCTTCCTAAAGAAACTGATAGACTACAAGACAAGCAGCAATCACCAATAAAAGATCTTTCTAAAGTAAGCGATCGTTTGCAAGATGAGAAAAATAAGTCACCAACAAAGAATCTTCCTAAAGAAACAGATCATCAACAAGACAAACAGCAGTTTCCAATAAACGATCTTTCTAAAGAAACTTATCGTCAACAAGACAAGCTGCAGTTACCAATCAACGATCTTTCTAAAGAAACTGATACCAAGCAAGACAAGAAGCAGAATTCACCAACCAAGAATATTTATAAAGAAACTGAAAAAGCTAAGAAGTCCATTGAACAAATCGTAACGGATTCAAATGAAAAAGCTAACCAAAATTCTCTTAAAAACAATCCACAATCTAAAGATCAACTCGAAACTCCCAGTAATTATATTATTAATTTCGATAATAAAACAAAAACCGGCAAAAGAAAATTATTTAGTCCTGATATGTATGATGAACGTGTTATTGAAGATAATATGGATACACCGTCTGACAATAGAAATTCAGAAATGTATAAAGAACAATGTCAATATCTTAGCGAAACACATGAATTAAATCCGGTAAAACTTCGGCGAAAATCATTACATTTGCCAAGCAAAATTCCAGAGTCCTCTAGCTCTGTTATTAAAACTGACATTGAAGAAACAGAATCATCTAATAATTATATAAAACTTCGCAGGAAATCGATAAACGTTCATAGAAGAATTTTGGACTCCAGTAGCGATGAAGATGATGACAATAACAAAGAAAAGAAAAAAGATAGACAGTCTACAAATGAATCTAATACAAAAACTAAATCTGAAAATTTAGAAACTGATTTAGCTACTACAAGTCTAAAGGAACAAAATTTGTCAAATGTTTCAAATAAGAAAGAAACTAAAAAATCTTTATTAGTACGCAGAAAATCAATGTATGTTGAAAGAACTCCTTCAGTATTACAGGAAACTAAAGAAATCGAAATAATTAAAAAAAGTATGCCTAGTCGTAGAAAGTCAATGTGTGTGGAAAAACTTCCATTATTAAACAAGGATACGGAGAAAACAGAAACAAGCGAATCTAGTAAAACTATTAATGATACTAAACTTCCTCAGGAGCAACAGGGTGCCATAGATAATACGAAATTATCACAGAATATCGTTAAAGAACAGTCGGAACCTAAAACAATTAAATCATTTAAAATGCGCAGGAAATCTATGTATGTAGAATCATCCACTATTAAAATGGCTTCACCAGAAAAAGTTAAAAACTCAGACGATTCTTCGAATTTATTAACCCCTAGTAGTCTTCAAGAAAGTAGTACAAACATAAAAAATCAAGATTTAAAACTGCAAACCATTAAAGATGTCAAACAAAATATTGAAAGTCCACAATTAAGCAAAACTCTAGAGGAAGTTAGTCAAACTTCAAAACCAATAGCTTCATTTAAAATGCGACGGAAGTCTATGTATCTTGAAAGACATAAGGAAGAGGATAAAAAGATGGCTATTGATTTAAATAAACCTAAGAATTGTTCAGAAAAACCTATAGATAAATCTGTCAATAAAAAGCTAGACAGTCAACATGTCAAAACAACTTCACAATCCTCAACTGAACAGAACCAAACAAAAACCATTGAAATGAGTAGAAAATCTACAAATCAAAAATACGATTTAGATTCCAAAAGCGAGGACCAAAATTCGTTAAATAGTTCAGAATCTAAACAAAAATTGGAGAAAAAATCTGAAGATACAAAATTAGAATCAATTAAAATGCGCAGAGAGTCTAGAAATCAAAGAGAAGTTACGGATAGAACTACAAGGAATGAGCGAGTTGCTGAAACGGATGCAAAAGAATTAAATAAATCTAAATCTGAGCAAAAGAAATATCCTGAAGATCCAAGACTTAACAGTAACAAACAAATGGATACAGGTTCAGATTCTTCAAATATGTTGACAAATCAAAGACCCATTAAAATGCGTAGAAAGTCTACATATCAAGAACCAATAACAGATTCTAATGGAGATGATAGAAATCCTTTAAACAGCAAGGAAGTTGAAAGTAATTCAAAACAACAATTGGAGGAA
Source organism: Protophormia terraenovae (assembly GCA_951394005.1). Lineage (NCBI taxonomy): Eukaryota > Metazoa > Arthropoda > Insecta > Diptera > Calliphoridae > Protophormia > Protophormia terraenovae. Next base: position 111,380,106 of record OX596077.1, on the reverse strand, counting down.
AAAATAAAAGAAAAGAAGCCTATTATTGATAGTAAAATACAAACGCATAAAGATGCCGATTCCTCAAATTTAATGACACATCAAAGGCCTATTAAAATGCGTAGAAAGTCTACATATCAAGAGCCAATAATTGATTCGAAAGAAGACGATGGAAATTCTGTAAACAGCCAGGAAGTTGAAAGTAAATCTAAACAGCAATTGGAGGAACAACTAAAAGAAAAGAAGACTATTATTGATAGTAAAATAGAAAAGCATAAAGATGCAGATTCCTCAACTTTAATGACAAATCGAAGGCCCATTAAAATTCGTAGAAAGTCTACATATCAAGAGCAAATAATAGATTCCAAGGAAGACAATGGAAATTCCTTAAAGGACAACAAGGAAACTGAAAACAAATCTAAACAAAAATTGGAGGAAAAGGTAAATGAAACGAAGACTAACATTGAAAGGAAACTACCAACGGATGCAAGTACAGATTCCTCAACAAAACTTACACAACAAAATCGAATTGAAATGCGTAGAAAGTCTACAATTCAACGACACATGGGGACAGATAATGAAGAGCAATCAACTAACTCAAAACAAACATTAGAGAAAAAACGTGAAGATAAAAAACCAGGTTCGGATTCCTCTGTTATGTTAAATCAAGAAACTATTAAATTACGTAGAAAATCTACAAATCAACCACAACTTTCAGGCTCTAACATTAATGATAATGAAAAAATTAAAATGAATGAACTACCATCAAATAAACTACTACAAGAATTGAAAAAGAATGATGAAGGAGATACAGATTCTAGTTCCTCAGATGTAATTTCACGAGAAAAATCTCTTAAAACAAAAAGAAAATCCACAAATCAACGATTAATTTTAGATGCGGGTAATGAGGAGAAAAAACAAAAATTAGAGAAAAATTGCAATGTATTCCAAACAGATTCATCTTTCCCAGTAACTTTCCCACCAGGAAAAACTGCTAATATACAAAGGAAATTAACAAATAATCATGGCAATACCGATAAATCCATTAAGCAAGATAAAATTGGAATTGAAATAAACAATACTAAACCAACGATAGAGAACAATTCTGGAAATACCAGACCTGATATGGAAAGCAAACAATATTTGAAAGCAGATTCGGATACTTATACTGAACAATTGCCACAACAAAAAGCCATTAAAATACGTAGAAAATCTACATATCAACAAAATGAAAAGCCCAGTTGCACATCAACCAATTCCTTTAATAATCAAGAAACTAAAAATAATACCCAGGAATCAAATAAATCCAAACAAAAAGTACAACAAGAAACCAACTTAAATCTGGACAACATCCCACAAAATGAACCTGATTCCGATTCTTCCATAGTATTGACACAACAAAAATCCATTAAAATACGTAGAAAATCCATAAATCAACTGAGAATTTTAGATACCAGCAGTGACGATGATGATGAACCACTTATTAAAAAACCAACTGTGATATCAAATGAAATAAAAACTCCCCTAACTACAGCGACCAAACCCAGACAACGTAGAAAGCGGGTAGTTAAAGTTTTGAGCACATCATTGGAATCTCCATCTAATGTCAGCAATAATACTGCACCACAATCTTCCTGTTCAGCCTCTCCTCTCACCTCTCCTACACTCAATCATCCCATATTTAATACCGAAGTATCAACACAAAGTAGAGAATTTGCCGCTTCTATGCCCATGACACCCAATCAACAAGATGATAATAAATTCAAAGAAATTGATTCAAAATTACATGCTATCTTTCAATCACCACAATATACTGTTGATTATAAAATTTCACCAGCTGTGGATGCCTCAAATTTAGTGATTTTACCACCACCAACTTTAAATGATTCCACAGCCAATGTAACCATAGATGAAACACAAGATTTAAATCAAGAAAACAATCAAAGTTCTATGAATATATCACAACAAAATGAATCGACATCATGTCTAAATGATAGCTCCTCAACACATAATAATAGTGAAGTTAAACATTTATCTTTGGGTTCGGCTGAATATCGTTTTGAAAAAGTTTCCGACAATGTAATCAATTTGTTTATATCACGCAAACGTAAACGTAAGCGTAACAATTAGAATTATAATAAAACATGCATTATAGAAATGCTATTTATTAAATTAACATTTATTATTAAAGTTAATGTAGCTTTAAGTTTTTTTTCCATTCATTCTAAAATGTTTTAAAATTACTCAAGTTAATTAGAATTTCATGCCAATTTTATTTAAAAAAGTTATATTTCTGTTTATTAAAGATTTTTATTCTGTTGATTTGATTTTTAAAAATTCTATAACAAAGATTGTTTAAGTTTTTCGAAAATTAGAATTACAAGAATTTGTAATTATAAATTTATTTAGCCTTACACTATTTATATGTTTAAAATATAAATTTTTTGAATTACATATATTTATTTTGCTTATTAAAATTGTTGTTAAATAACAACTTAAAAACTGTGAATAATAAAAGAAAAATATTTTTAAATTAATACCTAATTAAATGAACATTTATTTAATTTTTGAAAATTTTTAACAAATTGGTATAATTTTCAGTAAGTATAATTATGATCTTTAATTTTTAAACATGGAGAAGTCTGCCATGAGATTTTGTTAAACCTCTAAGTTTCGAAATAAACTTTCAGAAGCTTATGCTTATATACCTTGAGAATTTCGCAAATAAAATCCAGGCAAATCTTTTAAACACTTCCAAAATATTTCCGGACTTACATTTTTCCCACAGATTTCCCTTCAGATCCCGTGAAATTTAATATATTTTCTAAAAAATATCATTCTTTGGCTAACCTCCAGTTATCCACCAGATCGCTCTTACAGCTCTTTCAGACTCAGATGATTTCTCGTTTTCGCAATTGACAGTCTTGACTTCCCTTGAACAGTCCGCACCTTGTTTTCATAACAAGCCACCATAGATCCGTACTGGTCCCCCAATCGGATCAGTCCGCTCTATGATCGCCGCTTGAAAATATTCTAAATTCAACAACTCCTGCGCCTTCTTAGAAGTTGAAGAAAGGTCGTCACCAGATCTGACTCTTTTAATAACCTTCTTAAGGGCGCCCTAAAAAGAACCTGCTGGAATATGACTGGACTTCTTTGATTAAACATACGTTTTAAAACATTTTCCACAAAAAAAAAAAAACAAATTTTCAGAAAATGATTCAAGGTCCTTCGAAATAGAAATCGAAATGGTGCTATGTTTAGGTTTCAGCAAAACCAAATAGGTATGATACCACGAATGCTGATGAAGTGTATTGCGGTGTAGAAAATACGTAATCTATTATGCCAATAATGGTCTACAAACTTCGCTTTGATACCGCCAAAAAGAGACAACAAGGTAATTTACGATTGCAAATTTATTCATTGTGAAAGTTAAAATCCTCCAAGATCAACTAGTGTCATCGTAGAACCTCCACGTTGTTATCGAAGATGAACGCACATCGTTGCTTCTGGTTGCTACATTGACCTACGAAGTTTGGGTCATTTCAGTACGACTGTCGTATTAATGGTGAAATTTGTGATTCCACTGAGGGTCTGTTCTGCTTTGAAAACTGTGATGAAATCATCTGCTACGCCTATGTGAAATTTTATGTAAATTAGAAGTTACACATTTATTTCCAAAAATGTTCGATTCTGCTCCATTGTGCGATGTTAAAGCCAAAAAAACTCAATTCACGCAGGAAACCGATTTTCTGAAAGTAGTCCTGAGGGTATTTAATTGCGCACAAAGTTTACATGGACAGCCAACCAGAAGGACGGACATCGTTAAATTGCCTCAGAAAGTGAATCTGGGTCTAGTTGTATGGGGGTCTGACAATTTTATCGTTGCGTTACAAGATCAGCTACGGTGGTGTAGGGTATAAAAACTAAAATCAACATTTTAGTCCTTCTGTACAGATCATTAATAGAAACGGACGGACAGATATTGTGGAATCGTCTTTGAATTTCTTTGAAAGGAACACAACACACATATACAGTAGTGTACAAAATATTAGAAAAAATAGTATTGAAAAGACATAACATTATATTTCTCAGTAAAAAAGCATGTGATCCGGTTCATTTATGTTTAAATTAGCAGTAAGGTTAGGTTAGATTGAAAGAGGATCACACAGAACTGTGTGTGTTCACAAGACCAATGATGCTGATCCATAGTGAATCCTCAATAAATTAAGAAAGAAAAAAATAACAAAGTAAAAAATAGAGAAAAAATATATATAAATAGAATATGTTCCTTAAGATCCACACAGTAGGTTCTTCTCTTTACAGTCAATCTTTGGTGATTTGTGAATCCGTTCGGGGTCTCGATTGTTTTGTTGGCGGACCTCCATTATTACCTGTCACATGTATCTTTCTTGCCTTAATAAATTTCAAGATCTTTAATGGAATTATTCCTCTTAACTCTTCCAGGTTCTGAAAAAAATAAGAATCAAAACATTTAAATCTAGGTAGTGCAGCACACTCGCATATGTATCCTCTTCCTACTCTTCCATCTGCAGTTATGATCATGCTCTAAAAAATGGAGATATGCAGAAAAAAAAAAAAAAAAATATGCTCTAAAAAACGCGAAAATATGCCCTTAAAAAAACTAAGATTTGTTTTATAATTTTTTGAACAAAATTATGTTTTTCTAAAGCAAAGGGTTGAAATTTATCAACCGTATCGCATAAAAACGTTATTGATCTTCTATTCTTTTTACCCATCTAATTCTAGACATGATTATTTGCTCAGAAATTATCATATGCTTTCATTAAAGAAAATCTTGTTGTTTCAATTCAAAATGGTATCCATTAATTAAATTTGTTTTTTTTTTTGGTTTTCTCATTTTTTTATAAAATCAAATTTGAAAAAAAATTTGTAAAACATAAAAAATTATCTTCAAAATGTCAAAATATGCTCTAGAAGGGTTAAATATGCCCTAAAAATAACAAGATATGCTATAAATATGCACTAAAAGTCGCTAAATGCAAAAATATGCCGTAAAGGGTAAAAAATGCACAAATACATTAACAAATCGATGCCAAAATGATTTATTTGTTCTGAAACGGATAAATATTTTATTGATGACTTCATTCAACATTTAGGAAAAAACATGCAATTGCATATTTGTGGTTTGCCTGATCATCACATATACCAATTTTCTTAAGAAAATATTCTAAGTCGTTATGACCCGTAATAATACCTACAAACATTCTCAGTTCATTCTTTTCATCTTGAATTTTCATCAATGTATTGTTCTTGGTTCCCATAACGCCTGTGTCTGCTTATATTTCGATGAGTTATCCCATAGTGCATCGGCTTCCAGTTTGAATTTATCTTTTTATTTTTCGATATATATAATCTAGTCCATGATAAATGTCTTCACATGCGTTAATCAATTCCATATCTGCTTTTGTTCGTGCTAATTCATCAGCTATTTCGTTACCTTGAATATTATTATGACCCGGTACACAACACAGTTTTAATAAAAAGTGTTGTTGGTTGAGAACACCTTTGATCTAATATTCCTATTACAAAGTGTCCTTATGGTAGCCTGACTATGATCAGCATCGTAGATATTAGTCTTGCTGCTTCAGACACTGCAAAAATTTCAGCTTGGAAATACAAGAGTTCTTGATTTTCAAACGAGAATTTCTTCACTTATTAAACTTAGTCCATTGTAATTCCAGTTTAAGTGACAGGTGATAAGAATTAAAATAAATGTTATTTTACTAATAGTTTTCAATATTAGGTAAGTTTCCTCTGTACAATATTACTTTGTGATAACTAAAAATATCACCCTTCCTGGATAATTTTCCACAGTTGCTGCTTAATTTATGGGTCAGAAAATACCGAATAATGCAGATGCCAGAGATGTTTTATACGATTCAGATAAAGTCACTTCATTATATTCACTTACGTTATATAAAATAAATGATTTTGTTTCTATTTTATAAGATGTGTGAAAAACTGAATATCTAGAAACAAGTATGACTATGACTCTAATATTTTTTCCAGCACTGTGTGGGAATTTTGTACAATAGAAAATATAGTGGGAATTTTATACCATGACATGTTAAATTCTTCATATACATATATTTAATTTACAAGCCAAGCCTTTTTTGAATAACGAAATTAAGAAGCTATTAAAATTTGTTTAATACGCATAATCGCGTGTAAAAATATAATTTTTATTAATTGTGGTCCTGGTGATGTAAAATAATAAAAGAAAATTAGTTTCGTCACATAAGTTATTGCGTTCTTTAATGAAAAACCAAGAAGGCCAAGCATTTCCTAATGTTCATTTCAAATACATAGTCATTTGTTTATTTTTACTGTTCCTTTAAATATGAAACAAACTGTATTAAGTCATTTGATGTTTTTTGTTATTTTTGATTAACGCCAACAGACAGATGCTTACTAAATATAATTAAACAAATTACTACGTCATTATTTTTACTATATACGACAAAATAGTATAACTTATTTACAATAATATTCACATAAATATTTTTCAATGTAGGCATATAGGAGCAAAGTATAAATAAATATTTAAAATGCAAGAGACACAATAATGAAAAAGAGTATAATTCTATATTGACTATGATCGCTAAAATGAAAATCTAGCAACAAATCAATTTAACAAAAAAAAAAAAAAAACTAAAAGAAAACGTAACATTGAATGAATAACAGTAGAATCGAGATAAATGGGGTTTTTCTAATAGTTCATTTGAATTATATATATAAAAAAACTCATTATAGAATAGTCAACTTTTACATTATTGCAGCAAGAAAAATTGCTGGTGTGAACCCCGACTAAAATAAACAATTTTAAATTTTGCTGATTTATACGGACTTAAAAATTTAATATTTTTAAATTTTAGTTAATGAAAATAATTTCTAAAATTATTGAAAAACATTTATTTCGCTCTCTACTTTAAACCCGATTTTTCTTTTTTTTAATTTTTAGCTACTCATTATAAACACCATGTTTAACCAGATTCTACTGTAGTTTAGTGCCTAAAATCACAAATAGAATATAAAATACTTTTGAATTTTGTGAAGAGCATTTTAGTTGTTACGCGTTTGTTCAACGGATTTAATGTGCTTTCGTACTGGGCGTTAAAACGCCACAGTAAAAAAGCTAAAATAGTTTTCATTATTAAAATTTAATAATATTTTCTACAATAGTTTTTATGTTACGTTTCAACACCTTAAAAAAGTGTTAATTTATAATATCAGACATAAAATTAATATCAGACATAAAATTAATAGTGTCAATAATTTGCCAAAAATCAAGGTATAAAAAGATTTTGCAAAAAAAAAACTTAAATTTTCAAAGTATATGTATAACTATTGCATAAAATTATTTAAAAATCAAATAAAAAAAATAATATTAAACACAAAATCTATCAATTTAGTCATCAAGATAAAAGAAAGAATATTTTTAATGACCATAAAGTGAAAAACTCAACTATTTTTAGCTACTTTGGTTCTGTGAAAATTAATTTTAATATGATTTTTGTGTTTTCTTGTTTTTTTTTTTTTTTTATTTATTTGGTCTGCGAGTATTTTCTGTTCAGATACAAGAGAATATACATAAATAAAAAAAGTTTTATGGGAAATTTAAATGGATTAGAGATGTTGAAACTTTTATAAGTACATATGTTTAAGTAAATTTTTTTCAAAATACAAATAACATCTGTTCGTTTGATTTCATTGAGAGTAAGTGAGAATATTTTGCAATTTCTGTTTTGATTCTTAAACCAAAAAAATATATCAAAATAAAAATCAAAAAATTTTGACTGAGGAAGAAAATGTGTATATAACAGTATAGACTATATTTACCGGCTTCTGCAAAAAATGCATTAATTAAATAATGTAGCTTTGAATAAAACATGAGAAAAAATAATTTAATTTTTTAAATATAAAAATTATTTAATACAAATACATAAATCATGTTTATGTTTACAAAAAATAAATTTATACTGCCTGTTCCTTGATGTCGAATGAAAGTGAGCCAAAAAATTTCTTTCAATATAAATAAAAATCAGAAGTGAATTATATGCTCCAGTGATTTACTTTTATGTAGATTTTAAAAGCATTTTGTTGAACACTTTGTGGTTTTGTGACATCTCTCTGTCACACTTTAACTCTTTCTTAAATTATATACACAACACTATTTTAATTTCAAATTTAATATTTACATTTATTTACATTATTTACAGCAACTTAAAAATACCTTAGTATTAACACAAACTCCTTTTGTGTTAAGCTACTTCCACTTAGCTCAACTCACACTGAGTAACTCTCTCCGTTTGTCCAAACTGTCGGTCTTAAGCCCAAATTACAATAGCGCGTAGTCAGCAACAGTATCAGCAAAAATTATCAGCTGATCACTGTCAGCACAACATGTTGCTGGCGTTATAATTACAATTCAGCGTAGGCAGCCACAATTTACAACCACTACCTAGCTTTGTTCTACTTGTGTATTTTAGCCTCTCATTTATTTGCTCACTCTCTTTGTCTCGCTCTCAACCTGAATGTAGCGCAATGAATTTAGAAACAGGGCTAAATGAAACAGCACTGCAAACTGCTACTGACTAAATGTAATCAACACCATAACAAACAGTGCATTCTAAATAATCAGGCAGCACACACTGCTGCTGACTACGCGCTATTGTAATTTGGGCTTTATATACCCACGTTCCCATTCCGTCTTATCCCATCCTGTCTAAGCCCAACCCTTAAATTCTAAACTAACGTCTCCGTCCAGCAAAACCTCGGTGATTCCTCATCTCTTCCCCTCCAGATCCTAAATTTATATAGTGTTAAAGGAACTAATCAAAAGCTAAGTTTAGCCTCAATCTTGGATATTTCAATTTTACCAAAGTTCATAATATAACTCTAGATTATCTTAAATCGTTGGTCTTTACAGTCCTAGGATAGCAGTAATCGCAATCCTTTACATAGATCTAAATTTACTTTAGTCTAAGGGCTTAATATTATCACAGATATGATTTAATTATAGATTTCTATATAATTCTAGGTTAGCTTTAATCGAAGGACTTAATATAGTGCTACAAGCAGCGTTTGAAAAACTAGACTCCAAGTAGTCGTAGCAGCAAAATATAACTAAAATTGGAGTTTAAGAAATGTTTAAAACTTGTAGTCGTTCATTTGTTGTAGTCAAAAACTTAAATTCTGAAAGTAGTGTAGTTTTCACAATTTTATTACTGCTGCTACCTTCACATATAAGTATTTATAGTTTTATCTGAGTTCACAAAAGAAAACTGCTACATTCTTTGTTTAGTTTTAAAAGTAGTGAATAGAAAGCAGAGGGAGCAGCAGAGAGAGTAGCAGAGGTAGCAGTTGAAGTAGTTTAATAAAAAACGAAGTAGCTTAAAATATCAAAATTAAAAGTAATGTAAAAAATATATTATTTATATCTTCTCTGCGTTTTTATAAACATTTGTACATTGCCCTCCATTTTACAAATATTTTAGTCATATGGGTGCCAAATAAAATAAATACGGGATTTTGTTCTTTACTTACAAAATATAGTAAATTTCAGTTGTAAAGCATTATTTTATTAGTCGGAAAACAAAAAAAGGATGTTTGTATTTTTAATTTATATAATTTCCAGTCTGATTTATAAAATTTTAAATATTGTAAACAAATTTTTAAAACTTTTATATGTCTTTGTAAAATATTAACACGATTCTAATATTTTTATATGAACCGATCTTTGTGAAATTTAGTGATATAATATTGAACAGTTGATTTGCAGCAATTATAGTCCGTTTTGAAGAATTTTAAAGAAATTTGTTTACAAAAATGTACTAAAAACTATTTTGGAAGAAATAAATCCTATGGATAAAATGTTGAAAATATTATTGCGATAACCAGCTCAAAATAATAAATTTTTTGACACCCATTTCGAAAAAACAAAAATCGAAGAAAGGGTTCTTCCTGCATCAGAATCTCAAAAAAAGCAGTTTCTCGCCACTTTAAATTCAGCGTCCCTAAGAATACTTACAGTCATTTTTTAAGAGTATGACAATCACGGATTTTATTTTCTCTTAAGAATGCTCGCATAAAATTTTCAAAATGTTTTTTTTTTTTTTTTAATTGAGATTAATTTGAAAGAAAAATAAACTATACGGAGATCGATTTTTCGCTATTTATGATCCGTAATATAAATAATTCACAGAGCTAAAATACCAATAGAGTCCATTAATAAAACAAATTTTCATTTACATAATTTTACGCTAATTTCAATATTTCAGCCAAAAACTATATATTAAGTAATAGTTATTACAAATTTTTCTAAAACTTAAAAAACACATAATATCATCCATAATGTCGATGACATCATTGGGTATTAGTACTGCCTTTATGGTAGGTTGTTGTGTTGCGGCACAAATTGCTCGTCGTGTAGCTCAAAATGTTTTCAAAGATCAGGGTATTGTGCCGATCTTGGTAAATGAAGCTATAGCAGCAGCCGAATTATGTGCCTGTTGTTTTGAACTTATTATTGGTAAGATATTCAAATGGAAAAGCTATTGTAATACTTCTTTAATGTAAATATATTTGTTTCTTTTAAAATTTAGTGGCTGATAATTTTGGTGTGGCAGCTTATGCAGTATTTCTTTTCTTGCTCACCGTTTGGTGGGGTAAAGTATGGGGCGATGCTTCTGCTTGTCCCTACACTCATATGGAGGATTTGATAGAGGGTAAAACCTCTCTCAAAGAGGTGGCTTTACGTACTTGGGCTGAATTAATGGGTGGTTGTTGTGTGTATCGTATTGTTCAGGTATTTTGGTGGTTTGAATTTGCCGAAACTCATGCTGGTCGTGCTTTTGAGGAATGTAATGCTGATTTACAGGTATTCACAAATGTTTAATAAATTATATTTAAATATTATTATCTTTGATATATTAAATGTAATAGGTTAATCCTTATGTGGGAGCAGTAATTGAAGGTTTTGCTACACTTTTATGTCGTTTGGCTTCAAAGACCCTCAGCGAAAAGGATCCTAAATTTTGTAGCATTATTGATTCGTTTATTGGTACTAGTCTAGTGGTAGCTGGTAAGTTCGTCGCCTTTAATTTCAACTACTAACCCCTTGTATATTTTTCACGCCTGCCTGGAACACTTGTATAGTTCTCAAATACAGTTTACGCTTTTAATTATATTATGTTTTCAGCTTTTAATTTTTCTGGTGGTTATTTCAATCCTGTCTTGGCCACCGCTTTGAAATGGGGTTGTCGTGGTCACACAAATTTGGAACACATTATTGTCTATTGGATTGGTGCCTGTATTGGTGCCATACTTTCGGTGCCACTCTTTAAGATACAAGCTGTGCGCAAAGTTCTACTTGGTCCCGAATTATCGGTCAAGAAGAAGGAGGAATAAAATTTGTATTTGCGATTGATATTAATAAGGCAGCATAGATGTTATTTTGTTGATTGTTATTAATTATTTATTATATTAAATTGTAACCAAAAAAGTGTTAAATTTAGAAGGTAATTAATCAAATACTCAAAAATATTTATTTATTTAATTAGTTAATAATGTGGATAATGTACTTAATAGATGAAATGACAATAAAATGACAATATTTGTTGTTGATTTTTAATAGTTGTTAAAAAATATATAAGATTTTGGTATGTTTCAATGGAATTATTCTTATAAGGATTTGATCGACTGACAGTCTGTGCAAACTCAAGTATAATTTTATTAGACTGAACTATAAGAGAACTGAATTAAAACTGAACAAGAAATGAACTAGAACTGAAATAAAACTGAACTAGAAATGAACTAAAACTAAATTAGTACTGATCTTGAAATGAACTAGAACTAAAGCAGAACTTAACAAGAACTGAACTCGAAATTAACTAGAACTGAACTAAAATTAAACTAGAACTGAACACGAAATTAAATAGAACAGAATAAGAACTGAACTATTTATTTATTTATTTATTTATTTATTTATTTATTTATTTATTTATTTATTTATTTATTTATTTATTTATTTATTTATTTATTTATTTATTTATTTATTTATTTATCTATTTATTTATTTATTTATTTATTTATTTATTTATTTATTTATTTATTTATTTATTTATTTATTTATTTATTTATTTATTTATTTATTTATTTATTTATTTATTTATTTATTTATTTACTTATTTATTTATTTATTTATTTATTTATTTATTTATTTATTTATTTATTTATTTATTTATTTATTTATTTATTTATTTATTTATTTATTTATTTATTTATTTATTTATTTATTTATTTATTTATTTATTTATTTATTTATTTATTTATTTATTTATTTATTTATTTATTTATTTATTTATTTATTTATTTATTTATTTATTTATTTATTTATTTATTTATTTATTTATTTATTTATTTATTTATTTATTTATTTATTTATTTATTTATTTATTTATTTATTTATTTATTTATTTATTTATTTATTTATTTATTTATTTATTTATTTATTTATTTATTTATTTATTTATTTATTTATTTATTTATTTATTTATTTATTTATTTATTTCCATAAGTATTAACTTTCATTTATTAATTCATTTATTTATTTACTCAGGAAAAAATTTAGAACATATTCTAAAATTATTAGTTCTACACTATTTTTAACAGTAATTTGGAAAAAAAAACCAATTGAAAATTTGATTTTCCATTTAAAATTTAGAAAAGATCATTCGAAAATTAGATTTTACATTTCAATTTTTGAAAATAACAATTAAAAATAAAATTTTTTATTTAAATTTTAGAAAAGAACTGCTGAAATTTCTAGATTTCATTAATATTTCAGAAAAGGTTAATTAAAAATTAGAATTTCTATATAAAATTTAGAAAAAATCAATTGAAAATAAAGTTATCTATTTAGAATTCAGAAAAGAACATTTGAAAATTAGTTTTTTATATCGAATTTAGAAAAGAACAATTTAAAATTTTTAAAAGTTTTTATATTTTAAACTGAACTCGAAATTTATATTTAAATTGTACATTTTAAATTCAGAAAAGAACAAATGAAGTTCAATTTTTTATTTTGAAATTTAGAAAGCAATAATTGAAATTGAGAAAAATTAATTAAAATTTAGATTATTGAATAAGAGTAATTTAAATTATGAAATAATGTAAAGTCAATTTAATTTATATTACATTTATGCAAATACAATTTAGGGATTGCAGCAAATCCAGCTTGAGTTCAAAGTTTCAATTACTATATAAAATCATTCCTTTCGCAAGTTTAATTCTATATATTATTTCAGTTGAAGTTCTGAATTTCATTTAGTTTTTTCTTAATTTTAATTGTATTGTTCTGAATTTTATATGGACAATCTTCTTTTAAATTGTTATTTTCTAAATTGGAAATAAAAAGTTCCAATTTAAATTATTATTTTCAAAATGGAAAACCTAATTTTCAAGTAATCCTTTTTCAATTCTAAATAAATATTCTCATTTTCAATTGATCACTTCTGAAATTAATATGAAAAATTTAAACTTCAATCGTTATTTTCTAAAATTAAAAGAGTAATATTATTTATGTTCTTTTCTGAATTGTAATTAAAAAATCATAATTTAAAATGATATTTTCAAAATTTGAATGGGAAAGTCTCATTTTTAGTTGTTCTTTTCTGAAACTCCACATTTTAAATTGCTGTTTTCAGAATAACATATGGAAAGTCCTCATTTTAACTTAAAAATAGTGTAGAACTGGTGTAATCAGAACCACTTCAGATTCTTTAATAACATCCTTAGAACTACTACTTTCACAACCAATTTCGGAAATCATTGAGTAGAATCTTATTATGATTCTAAACTGGTTTTTATGAATGTTTTTGAGAGCTTGTACTTAGGAACTAATTCTATATGAATTCTACATCATTTCTTTCAACAAATTACAGGTTTCCAAATGACTTCCTTGAACTGTTTAAACAATTTAATAAAAAAGAGTTTAATAAAATTATATTGATTTAAAAAGTGGCCTATAAGAAATGGCTCATTAGAATATAAAAAATAGGTTCTGAAACCGTTCCCTAACGCTTCTATGATATGAGTTCTGAAAGTGATAATTTCGAACAAAGAGCTAATTCTAAAACCGTTCCATAGAATGGGTACTTGCTAAATAACGCTTCTACACAACTAGTTCTGAAGGTGACAATTTCAATTTCCCAAAGTAGAACGAGTACAGGCTATTTTCATGCGTTCTGGAACTAATTGTAAAACTAGTACAATTTTTCCTGGGTATCCTCATTATTTTCGATAAAAACATTACAAAATTTTGGGAACATTTTTTTGAAACATTTTAAAGGGTAATGAAAATCATAAATTGGGAATCTCTTTTCTTATAAATCCTAAATTAAATTAAATCGAATTTGAGCCGTAATTTTTCAAATTTTATTAATCAAAAAATTTCGATATAATTTCTGTCGCATTAATTTTTTTAATTTAAAAATAACGTTCATGAACAGTACCGGAAATAAAATCAATTGACAAATTCGAAAAACGAAAACATACAAAATAGACTATCTGGCAACAATGATATATTGTCAAAATTGCCAGCTGTTCACTGTTTACAAAACTCAAATACCAGCTGTATGGGAAAAGTGTGTTGTGCAAGCATTTAGGTTTTCTTATATACAAAGGTAAAATATTCTAAATACTATTTATTATCAATTAAATTCCTTATATTGCTTTCAGATGTCTACTCTTTTAGCTTTAAGGTACTTAGGAAAATCATTAAAATGTTCCTCAGCAGCAAAAACACAAGGAAATTTGTTAAAATATAATACTAATATCCTACCGGCAACACAATGTATGGCCACAAAATTTAACAGTACAACATCAAATTCCTTAGCAGACAATAAAGATGAATGGCGTATTATATATCGTTTACCCATAATACGTTTGGCCTCTGCCTTTAATCGTGTTAAAGTACCCTATGGCATGTTGAACGGCATAACCATACCAGCGGCATTTGCCTTAGAACAGTCCTCTCAGCTACCACCATCTACAACTATGCTAATAGGTGCTGTGGGTCTCACCAGTTGGTGTACTTTGGCCATATGTAGTTTATTTATACGTAATCTAATTGGTATTATTTATATTAATGATAATAATGATAAATTAAAATTGGCCTATGTGGACTATTGGGGTAAGAGACATGATGTATGTGTAGAATTGGACGATGTTATACCAGAGATGGAAAAATCAAGACCAGCCAAATTTGATTTTTATCAAACGCTTTGTTTGTACAGTGATGAAAAGGTGAAATATAAATTATTACAAAGATTTGGTAGCATTGAAGATCCGGAAACCTTTGCTTCGATATTTGGGGAGTAAATATTGTTTTGTTTTTATGTAGATATTTTAGAATAAAGTGTTTTGTTTTCTATAAAAGATGTAAAATATTTTTTTGTATGCAGTGTTGCCATTTTATATTTAGCATTTGAAGAGGTTAAAATGCACTGACAATTTATGAAAATATGCTAAATGCTTTTTAGCACTTTTTACAGTAATTTTTAATTAAATACTTTTGATTTTTTAAAATTATTTGTAAATTTGACGTCATAAGTTGTCAGTTTTTAAATATAAACCCTGTTTTTACTTTATTTCCCAATGTTGCCATTAACTCCGAAAAAATCATATTTTTACAAGAAAAAATATTAATTTTTCTCTAAAAAACAATTTAGTATTGTCATTGGCTACTTTAGAATAATTTATTGTAAGATTTTTGATGTTTTAGAACTTTACCAATTACATATTCTGGCAAAACTGTATGAAGATTTTGGTTGGAAAATTAAATTATAATGGAATATAATGAAAAAGTTATAGAGGTAATAATCATTTATTTAGGAAGTTTCGTTGTAGAAAATTCCTGATTCGGTAGAGCTACAAGAATTTAGTAATTCTCAAGTTAGCATGTTTTCTACTACTTATATTTTAATACTTTTTGTTTAGTTAACCCTTAATTTCCAATAAAATATAAAAAAACAAAGAAATTTTGACTATAAGAAATGGAAACTTTTAACTTTATAAAATAGAGTAAAAAATAACAGTACGAAATGTTGAGCATGATGCTTTTTCAATAATTGATTTATTCAGAGATTTAAAATTATATTTTCGAAATAATTCTATAATTTCTAATCGGCCATTCCGATTTTCAAGGTTTTCATCACACAGTCGTAGCAGAGAGAAATTCGAGTTCGTTCTCAGGAGCGGAGCTATATGATCTCGAATAAGGACACATCTGATATGAAATTCCAATTTTTTAATTTTTGTTACCCAATTTCAAAAATTTGTATATGTATTTTCCTATACTTTTTATTAAGACCTTTAAAGTCTCTTATAGTTAGCGAGTTATTTACGTCTGAAAAATCAATTTTTTAACATAATTTGGAGGAAATCAAATGAAAAATCGAAAATTATTTCTTTAGCTAGAAAAAGTTCTACTTTTGATGTAAATTATTATTTCTGAGGTAAAATAAATCAAATACTGAAGTGTCTAGAATTAATCCTATTAAAATTGTTTCCTTCTGCAGAATTATTTAAAAGGGAACATTTGCTAATATTTGGCTATAACAGTAAAATTTCTTACTATCAGGATTATATTAAAATGAACGAAAAAAGTGTTGTAAATAAATATTTGACTAATTTGAGGCTTTTATAATTCTTTAATGAAATATGTACTTGTTTTTGTAAAATAAAACTGCCGCCGTACAAACAATTTTGTTTTTTTAATTCTTAATATTGTTTATGTTATTATAAAAAAAAACCATTTTATCTTTAATACTTAATTAACATTAAAATAGCTTATAAGTCAACATAAATCACTGAGTTGTTGTTAAATTATCATTGCAGTTATTTTGATCACCATTCGAGGTATTTTGTGACACTTCACCATTACTGTATTTATTTGATTTACCCAACTGTTTTGCTTCAGCAACCTAAATAATGCGAGTAAAATAAAACATTTGTTTAATAAACAAGCTCATAATATACATACATATAGTAAAACATAAAGAAATAAGATATTTAAAATAAAACATACATATAGTAAAACATAAAGAAATAAGATATTTAAAATAAAACAAAATAAACAAACCGTATCTGGTAATTTTTTGCCAAATGTTTCGGGCAACAATAGAGCCAATAAACCAGCAGACAAAGACGAACCACCAAATAAAAGTAAAGGTAAAGCTTCATAATAAAGACCCTAAATATAATTAAAAATATATATAAGTAAGTAATCTCAACAAAACAAAATAAAAGATTAACAAATATTTTTATAAATTCATAAGAAAATCTTACCAATAAAGGCACAAATGGTGCCAACATGGCACCAAATCGAGCAAATGTAGACATGACACCAACACCTCCACTGCGTATAACCTTAAATTTATTTAATTAATTTTTACTATTTGTAATAAAATTAATTTCAAATTAAAACTTACCGTGGGCATCATTTCAGCTGTATAAGCATAAATTACTGCAAAAGATGAAGTTATGCCTAATTTTCCAATCAAAAATAGTATAATTATGATCCAATTGGAACCTATAGTTAATATAAAATTTTTGTTTAAAATAACTCCATATAATATATTTTATTTTTATTTGAACAAAATATTCTTTACCACTATACATAGTTGAAATTTGTTACTTAATTTCATATTACCTGTAAATATTTTTGTTTTATAATATTATAAAGATCTGTTGCTATTAAAAAAAATCTGATATATCGGTAAAAAATTAATAAAACATTAAGTTATCACAGAAATGGCAAGGCAATTTTTAACAAAAGATGTATTAAATTTGCGTTTTATTTCAAAATTAGCGATTTTTTTAATAATAAATAATAAGTTTTTAGTAAAATATATATATTTTTTTTATTGAGTAAAGATTTGTTTGTAATGTCAGCGATTTTTAAGTAGCGATTTGTGTAAAAGGCAAACTTTTGTGTAGTTGGCAGTTTTTTGTGTAATCAGCGATTTTTTAATTATTTTTTTGTTCGTTAAAGTAATACATTTTTAGCGGATAATAAACGAAATGATTTGTTATTGTCTTTTCTCAATGAAATTTATTTTCTTGTGAAGCTGAAGTTTTTTTGTGAAATTACTTTGAAAATTAGCGAAATTAGCTATTTTATGAAGCTAGCGATTTTTAGTTCATTTTGTGTAAAATAGTTTAAATATGTAACATTCACTGAATGAAATCATAGTATTTAGCTGTGAAATATTTTTTATTTTTGCAATGAAATGAAATGAAATTTTTTTAATTTTCGTAAATAAGTTTTCATATGCAACTTTCATTTAATGATGTTGCGTTTTTTATATTTTCAATTTTTTTCAATTTTTCTTGAGATGTTGTATTTTGTTTAAAATCAAATAAGAGTGATGTTTAGCCTCTACATACATTTTTTATACATCAAAAATTACACCTTTCTTTATACTCTGTAATAACTCAATTTTACTGAAAGCACTTTCATTTAAGTTATTTCTTCAAGTTCGGAAAAGGGTATTGGGTGTCAAATCTCAACAGTCATAATTAACTTGTTGACTGGCAGTCCCATTTTTCCTTCTCAATTTACCTTCATCTCTTCCTTAATCTCTGCTACCTTTGAAATAATTTCAAGGTTAGTAATTTGGGAAAGTTTCTCTCTTCGATTACTTAGTGACATTTCATTAATTTTTTCAATCATTTCTATAGTTGGGACCTCTCATGAAAGTTATAATTATTACCATCAAAGATACCAGACTTTAATTTTATCAATTGATCTTCAAGTGATATAATATTTTTAATTAATCCAAAATGTATAACTACATTTAACTCTTGAAAGAGCTTTATTACATACTGGAAATGTTGTACATTTCGTTTTAAGACCTTTACAAAGACTGAAACAAAACTAAAGTTGTGTTCAGCGCTAGAAAATGTTCTTTACGATATTTTTTTTTTTCTGTCCGATCAGCATACAATTTTCAGACGTTGTAGGTTCATAGGTATTTACAAGTCACTGGTTTCTTATAGTATTATAAAAAAGTAAATTGTTTGGAATTTCAATAGTTTAGTTAGTGTGTATTCAACCAAAAATTATAAGGTCACTTAAGTTGTTATAAATTTTGCCGATTATGGTTCGTATATAGTGGTAAAGAATATACTTTTATAGAGATATAGTTATTACGTGTTTCCAAGTTAGTTTGCACTAATTAAGGAAAAATAAAATAGAAAAGATATATATTTTTTTAAACACAAATACGTACAATAAAAATAATTATATAAATATTTAAATTTAATTATTTTTGCACTTCTCGGAATTCAATTTGAAAATATTGATATTTAAAGTATAATAATTGTAGTATGAATATAGACTTAAATTATTTCGAAATAAAAAAAATAATAATTACATTGTACAGTGGTGCGAAAACAAATTTAGATTTAAATATTATTTTGAGAAATGATGTTAATATTTGGACCTAAATAAAATCTAAGCAAGTAAAGGTATTCCAATTTTGGTAAAATATAGATACATTTGTTCTAAAATCAGGGAATTAAAAAAAACTCCCACTTTTTTGCACAAAAATACCCGAAATCTCAATCCAGGGAAAACTTGTTTCAAAAATTTATTATTTTTTTTCTTTAAAATGATCGCCCAGCCATTGTAAAAGGCATGGCTCAAAAAGTATTTTTTGTGTGTTTAACCAACATATGGAGGTATATAGCCAATATATTTTTTTGTTGATCTCGGCTTTGATACTTGAGAATTTTACAAAAAAAATTTAAAAAGTTTTTCAAAATTGATAGTTTGGATAGGGCTTGGGGAGAAACCGTTGCCCGTTTTTGGTTTACACGCATTTATGTTAAGATTTCTATTGAAACGAAAAAAATTTACAAATGTACCCCTCTAGAAATGAAGATTAGTATGTTCTTATATGATTCCCAAAATATTACATCTCAATGTTTAAATTTACGTGAGCTGGACCATTTTTAAGACACCTCAAAAATTACGTATTTCTTTCAATATCATTACCAAAATTTTAGTTATAAGAAAATTAACTTTAAATTATAATAGAGGCATACTACGACCTTCAATATTCATTTAAATGATTACTCAGGTCAACACTAAAAAAGTATATGGAAAATCATGTAGCAGATATTGTAGATATAGTCATCCCATTCACTAGAAACATTTCGGTTTTTCTTCATCACGTCATATTTTTAACCCATTAAGGACCAAAGAAAATATGTTTCCATGGTGAGTTTTTAGGTTATAAAACTTTCCAAGTAATAGGTGACGTGATAGAAAATTTTTATTTTACTTTCTACACTATATGAAGACTAAGGAATAATAATTTTGCTGAATTATTCGAGATATAATTTTTTTTTTGCGATTTTGTTGACCTGTGTTATTATGTCTTTTCTCAGTCGCGGAATATTAAAATTTTACCAACGTTTTTTGTCATATTTTCTTTATTCAAACGTATAATTTTATATATTTCGGAAATTTTTTAACATATATTGGCTTTTAGTGTACCATTGGAATGGTCTACGCTGACACTATTGAAGATTACACGTAATTAACCCTTTAAGAGCAAGAGGGTAAATTTTATGTATTTAGTTCCCAAAAGGTTAAATTAGCAGTTTTTGCAAATAAATCGCATGCAAGTGCTTATTACACTTGAATATTGATAAATTTATGAAAAACATAATAAGTTCATTGAAAACCGCGATAATAACACTGGTCAACAAAAAAATCCTCCCCCATAGACGAATAGTTCGACTTGATGTATTTTGATGTGCTAAACACGAATCTGCTTTCAGTTTTTTTCTGTCAGGTCTGGATTTTTTTATGGGCGTGTCTAATATTTTGCCCATAGTAAGGCCATTGCTCTAGTATATTTCCTCATAACTCAAGAACAGTGTGTACGTTTGACCAAAAGATGCGGACTAAAAATATCTTCAAATTCCCTAAACTTAATTTTTGTATGTGCTCAAAAGTTTCGGAGTTATTTTGAAATAAGTGTCCGAAAAAAATAATTTTCATGCAAAATTTTAGATTTTTTTGTTACTAAAATTTCTTTTAATAAATGAAAACATCTAAAATGTTACAGTTTATCATCTTTCTTAAAGCTGGTAATGCTGCGAATAAAACAAGGCATGTATCTTCAAAATTGATGTTCAAATCTAAATTTTATTCACAGTTAAGTAAAAATACCCATGTTACATACAATTGAGCAAAAAAATACAGTGGTGGCCAAAAAAAAAAAAAAAAAAATTGTTATTTTTTCTTGAAACAAAAATAGGTGGACTAGGTGGATTTTGACGAGTTAAACAAGAATCTGCATTCACTTTTTTTTTTTATCGGGTACTGATTTTTCTTTATGTGCATGACTAATATTCAGCGGTCACACTATAAAATTCGAGAATGGTTTGTCAAACTTAGGCTATAACTCAAGAACCCTTTACACGATTATGATAAGTAATACATCAAAATATGCATACGAAAATTGTCTTCAAGGTATGTTAACAATATTTTTCATTCGCTCAATAATATGGATCAAAATTTTCACCACTTTTCAAAAAAATAAATTTTAAAATTTTCGGTTCTTATTACCAAATAACTACGGAAATATTAACTGGACAAAAAATTATATGAATTCAGCTCAAAGACAATTTAGATCGCTATATATTAAAGTTCAATTTATTTTAATTGGACAAACTGTTCTACAAGTGTGACTGGCTAAAGTCGGGGTCATAGTAGTCATACCCATAAAAAAAAAACAATGCATGATAGAAAAAAATTAAAAGCTGATTCTTATTAAGCACATTAAATTCCATCTAATTTACCTATTTTTTTTTTTTATTAAGACGAAAAAAATGTGAATCCAATCAAGATTTGCGCATCAATTTTTATGATACGTGACTTTAATTACTCGTAGTTTTGCCAGCTTTGAAATAAAGGTGAAAAACTTAAATATTTTTGATGTTCTCACTTTTAAAAAAAAGTTTTAGTAAAAAAAAAGAAATCTTGAATTTTGAATAAAAAAAAAATTTTTCCGACACTTTTTTCGAAATATCTCCTTGATAGTAGAGCGATTTCAAGCTAATTTTATTCCGCATATCGTGGTGTATCATTTATATAAATTGTGCATACCGTTCTCAAGTAATAGTGAAATATACTCGAGTAATCGGCATATTTAGGGCACAATATTAGACACGCTCATAAAAAAAAATCTCGACCTGATAGAAAAAAATGAAAGCAGATTCGAGTTTAGCATGCGGAATTCCATTTAGTTTACATATTTTTTTTGAAGGAGCTCAAATTTTTTTTTTTTTTGTCGACCAGTGTAATCGAATAAAAAGAAGTTTTTGAATCTAAGCCCCTATTTTGCACGAATTTACAGCTTTATAGATCAATTTATGCTTTTGGGGATATTATATTCTTAACTAACCATTTATTTGTCGTTAAAGTTAACTTAACCAATTATGGACCGCAAATTAACAAAGTATTATTTGTGCAACTAAAGGGTTAAATGAATGCACATATCACTAGTATTAAATGAGACCTTTCCCATGATGCCCTAAAGTATAATTTACGATGAAAAATGTCCAAAATATTCAATTCGACGATTTTTTTTTTATCATATGTTGTATTTTTTTTATTTTGTTGCAAAAAGTTAAAAATTGGGTCTCCATACAAATCAAGGCACTTTAATGACGCTAATGACCTCTGCTCCTCCAAATCAACTCAAAAACCCCTCAGCTCTGACCATGTGAAACTTTATTTAAATATCTACAACTATGCATTGTAAATGTAATTATCCCCCTAACTTTGAAATTTATTTGTTGTTTTCCATACATTTTGAATGAAAAATTAAACTCAAAAAATAATGATTACGAGTATTTTTGATTTTTATTTTTTCGCTCAACTCATAATGATTACACAAGGCAACAAAATTTAAAAAATTTTAAAGGCTTGAAAAACCATTTTACTATTTTGATGTATTATGGTTCCAGAGGAGAGGTTTTTTTTAAAAAAAATTTTTATGTAAAATTATAAATTTTTTTAGACGTTTTTCCACATAATTACTGATAACTCAAAAAGTGCTAGTCCGATATTATTGAAATAAACTTAGAAAAATGTATATTTATATAGCCTTTAATCCCTTCATATATTGCGTATTAATAGGCTCAGTAGTTTCGGAGTTATAATAAAAAAATTAAACAAAAAATATATTTTTTACGTGAAAATATCAAGTTTTTTTGTTTTAAAAAAATCATTAAAAATCGAAAACGGCAAAAACTGTTCAGATTTATTGCTTTATCGCAAAGCCACATGTAATAGCAACAAAATGAGATAGAAATATTAGCAGAAAAGTATGAAACGGACACCCTGTGTTTCTAGTTTTTAACCTATAACTTTTTTATTTATTAACCGATTTTGATGGGGGGTATATTGATTTTGTCATTCTGTGTGTAACATATTGAAAAAATCATTTTAAACCCCACAAAGTATATATTTTCTGTGTCCTGGTTAGATTCTGAGAGTTTCTAGGTATGTCCGTCTGTTGAAAGCAGGATAGGGCTCGAACGGGACAACGTAGTAGGACAAAAGTTGGCACAACTGTTTTATTTGATATTGAATATGGTCAAAATCGGTTAATAAATAAAAGTGTTATAGGCTAAAAACTAGAAACACAGGGTGTCCGTTTCATACCTTTCTGTTAATATTTCTGAAACAAAAGCATGTACGACAACGAAATTTTGTATAAATAGTATGAGAGTCGATATAAACTTGAATACCAAAAATGGGCGTGGTCCGCCCACTTTATCGCCCACCTCCCATATAAGGTGAAATGTTAACGAAATTTTGTACAAGTAGTTTAATGATCAAGGTAAACTCGGAAAAAAATGGGCGTGGTCACCCACCTTACCTCCCACCTCCTAAAGTTGATGGTGGGTATATAGATTGGGCCAAGCCGAATATAACATTCTCGCTTGTTTTTTTACTAAAATTATATTTTTTGCCCAACAACAACAAAAAAACTTGATATTTTCACGTAAAAAATATATTTTTTGTTTATTTTTTTTTTTTATTATAACTCCGAAATTACTGAGACTATTAAAACGCAATATATAAAAATATTAAAGGCTATGTAAATATAAATTTTTTTAAGTTTATTTCAATAATATCGGACTAGCACTTTTTGAGTTATCATTAATTATGTGGAAAAACATCTAAAAAAATTTATAATTTTACATAAAAATTTAAAAAAAACCTCTCCATAGAATTTAAAATTTTGACCATATTTGGACTACTGGAACCATAATACATCGAATCTGTATAGTAGTTATTCAAGCCTTTTTTTTTTTGCTGTTGACCTGTGTTATTTTTGATTCTTATTTTTTTTTGTTCAACATAATAATTATTTTTGATTTTTATGTTTGCTCAACTAATAGTGATTATTTTGGATTTTTATTATTTCTTTTGCTCAACTTATAATAATTATTTTGTGATAAAAATCAAAAATATTCATTATTATTTGATCAAAAAAATAAAAATCAAAAATAATCATTATGAGTTGAGCGAAAAAATAAAACTCAAAAGTAATCATTAAAATTTATATTTTTAATTAAAATCAAAAAATAAAAATCATTCCCGATTTCAATAGAACCTGTTCTGAGGATTACATTTCTTTATTTAACACTTTTATCCTATCGTTCCTTGTATCTGATGTTTTTGTTTAAAATTTCAAGAATAATTATTATTTTTTATTCTTGGTAATTAGTTCAATAACAATTTCGAGAAGTGATTTAATAGTAATTTTTCTATAAACATTTTAAATACCTTGAGTGATGTAGCCTCCAGCTACACAAGTTATGGCACAAAGGAATAAAGAACCCGTTAGAGATAGACGACGTCCAAATTTGTTGAGAGAAATCTAACAAAATAATGAAATATAACACTTCCTATAAAATAAGAAGCATATACAGTGGTGGCCACGAATTTAAGACACGACATGTAACGAACTAAGTTGTGATAATTATTACAACCCTGCAATATAAAATTAGATTTTGTTAATTTTTCAGTGTACCCTGTAATGTTAAGATCAATTACCGTTATTTGGTTTTGTTTGTGTATACAATTTGTTGCTGTTTTTATTATATTTTCGTAAAAACGTGCTTTTGAAGCTGGTCACGAATTTAAAACATATAAGAAATATTTGGTTTTTAAGTGATTTTTTGGTGTTTTTTGAAGCTAAAAGGTAAGTAATGAATGTTTTATTCCATTTAATGTTAGAATACATCAAAATATTTAGTTAGAAATGGCCAGAGGTACTTGGAGTTCGGATGCCGAGCGAAAATTGATCCAACAAATGAATACTGATGGAAAAACAGTAATGGAAATTTCTAAGCTACTAAAATGTTCCAGATCCAAGATTTACAATGCACTGGAACACATCAAGCAACATGGCACTACCAAAAATGTCAAACAGCACCCTAGAGCCCGAAAAACTACACCCAGGGAGGATAGCTTAATTTATAAATCAGCTGCTAAAGATCCTTTCAAGAGCTCAAGTAAAATTAAAAATGAGATTTCATCGGATTTTGGTATTAATATATCGTCCAGGACAATAAGAAGACGTCTGAATGAGAAGAACTTACGTGGGTGTATTGCACAACGTAAACCACTTGTGTCAAAAAAAAATATTAAATCCCGACTAGCGTTTTCAAGAGAAAATCTCAATAAGCCGATGACATTTTGGAAAAATATACTTTGGAGCGACGAGTCGAAGTTTTGTCGCTTTGGTTCTGATGGAAAACAGTACGTATGGCGTCCTCCAAACCTGGAGCATCACCCAAAGTACACCCTTAAAACGGTTAAGCATGGTGGTGGAAATGTCATGGTGTGGGCAGCATTTTCCTGGCATGGTGTAGGTCCCATTCAGAAGATTATCAATAAAATGGACCAGCATATTTACAAAAACATACTGACAAGCATCATGATACCATTCGCTGAAGACAACATGCCTCTAATGTGGAAATTTATGCATGATAATGACCCTAAGCACACTTCACGCCTAGTGAAGAGTTGCTTAGAGGAAAATAATATCACAGTTCTGAAATGGCCAGCTCAATCCCCGGATCTCAATCCAATTGAGAACTTGTGGAATGATGTTGAGGAGCATGTACGAGCAGTAAAGCCAAAAAATTTGACTGATTTATGGGAAGAAATTCAAAAGGCTTGGTATGCCATTCCAAAGGAGCGCTGTATGGCCTTAGTTGAAAGTTTACCCAGGAGATGCGCTGCTGTGATTCAAAATAAAGGATTTCCCACCAAATACTAATATTGTTTTATGAAGCTGAGCTTTACTTTTGTGAATTAACTTTTATTTTGCCTATGTCCTAAATTCATGACCAGGCTTAAACTTGTATTAATCTGTATAATATGTAAATAAAAATTGGAAACTAAATATAGGTAACAAACTATTGTTGATTTTTTTTCATAACATTACTAGGATCTTTAAAAAATAACATGGATCTAAAATTTGTTCGATAAGATGTAAAAATTATCAGAAATATATAAGTGAAATGTCGTGTCTTAAATTCGTGGCCACCACTGTACTTGTCCAATTCACAACCTCTGCCGTATTGTTGTATCATTGTATGGCGTAAATATTTTTCAAACTAAATTTTTTAAATTAAAAACGAATTCATTCAAAAAGTTTTACGCTATACAATTATACAACGATACGAAAGAAGTTGTGAATTGGACAATTATATAAAAATAACTTACCCATGCTAAAGTATAACCGGGAATTTCTATAAGACACACTAAGGCAAAGTTTAGATATTTATTACCACTTAAATTAGTAGAATTCAAAGAAAGACCATAGTAAACTACAGCATTAATGGCCCTAAATAAAAAAGAAACAATTTATAAAAAAAAAATACTTCTAATATTTTCTTCATTTAATAAATCTTACTCACCATATATACAACATTATCGTATATCTAAACAACAACGATTTCGATTTAAATACCTCCTTAACTGCCAGCCAAATTTCATATTTTTCCACTTTTAATTTATCTTTATCACCATCTTTCATATAATTATTATTTGTAGTTGTTTCCAAGTGATTCTCCATTTGAAAATTTGCCAACAAAGCCATTGATAATTCTTTACGATTTACCTGAGCTGCTTTACGTATAATTTCACCAGCTTTTTCTTTACGATTACGTGCTATTAACCATCTTACCGATTCTGGTACCAACCAATAATAGACAATAAAGAACAGGGGAGGTATGGAGAGAGCATATTGTAATAATTGCCAATCGTGTAATAGCCAAGCTGTTAAGCCCACTAAAGCTTCGCCTACAGCATAGAAATAATTTAAAACTATCGAAGACATTTCACGTTTTTTTGGTCCCACCATTTCGACACCAATTATAAATGCTAAAGGATAAACACCAGATGTACCGACAGCATTTAGGAAAGCGAATATTAAAAAGCTATTATAATCCCAAGCTAAACCCTGACCCACACCCGTAATGGCCATAAATATAATGCATATGATAAAAATGATTTTGCGACCGTAGCTATAGAGAATTAAAAAAAAAATAAAATGTTTTCTAATATGTTAATGCTAAATGTTTGTGTTGTATGTAAAAGCTTACCGATCTGCTAAATAACCAGAGCCGGCTGTGCCCACCACCAAGCCAGCAAAATGCATTGTACCAACAAATGCCAATTTCCAGGCATTCTCTTGACAGGTTAAGTCCCACTGAAGAGAGAGATAAAGAGAAAAAATATAATTAAAAAAGTTAAAGTCTTTCTACACCGAATGTACACCAAGAGATAAAAAGACGACCACATATGTACATGTTAAAAACGATACCATTCAAATTTTAACGAACATCGATACCTAATTGCCATCAAGTTGAAACCTATTCGGTATCAAATTATAAAATTTTATTATGTTGTATGTTAAATTTGTTAACGAACGTTTCCAAAAATAATGTGACCACAACCGTGGTGGATTTTAAATCGATTTTTTTCCCTCTGTGTATGATGTAAGGTAGCATCATTAGTGTTTAAGTAATATTCGTAAGAATGCTTTAAAAGGGAATTATGATAAATTATGCACTGGTCCATGATTTACACTTGAATCTATACTTTAAAAAGTTTAAATTATGATTTACACTTAAATAAAACTATATATAGCAATATTTTATTTTGAACAAAGTCTTGCGAATTTTGAATTTATGATTTACTTTTATATATCTTACGTATACATAAATGTATTGTAATACTAATTTTGCACCTTTTTGATCTTTGGAAAGGGCCTGTTTATAGGAGCTTTGGTCAAATATCGACTGATCATTTATAGTTAACCTATAGTTTACATATTAACTATCGATGATATTCAACAAGGCTTTAAATCATACATATCCTTAGATAATGGCAATTTTATGTAAAAATTATCTGCAAAGATTCATATTCCCTTATTTTTGAGACGTTTCCAGGAATCCATTTAATGTAAGTAAAAAATTAAATAAATGTTTTATTTTTTATTTACACTAAAATTTATTTCACTATTTTCCATTTTTTACTTTTTTAAGTAAAAGCTTGTTTCTTCAATTTTTTAAATATCTCCTTTTTAGTATAAAAAGCGACATGAGGTAGAATTTCAAACGAACAAACCTTATGTTTTGTTTTTAAGAATAGGAATGAATTTCTTTAATTGAAGTACATATGTATAAAAAATGTATTTTTTTCCTTATATTTAAAATGTGTTTTCATATAAAATATCAATCCCGAAAAATCCCGGGATTTGAAATTACAAAATCCCGAATCCCGGGATTTGCAAAAACCAGTCCCGTTTGGCATCCCTACTACTTACACATTATATGAATAACTCATTATTTTAACAAGGTGATGTCATTATAGGCAACTACTTACTCTATATTATTACTTGTAGGCATTTCAGAAAGTCATTACTTAGATGTCATTACCAGAACTAATTGCTTTGTAGCTATTCAATAACTCATTAATTTCAAAGTATTACAGAAGCCATTATTAGCAAAATGAATAGTAACTAGTAACATTATATGTTACAAGTAAGTACTGAAATATTGAAAATAACGAGAGAAAAAGATATAGTCAGTCAAGTCCGACCATATGATACCCTACACCATTGTGTACATTATAATTCGGGAAGGGGTATTTTATTAGACTTGGAGCCAAATGTGGACCGATGGTCATAAGTGTAAAACAAATCATACGAACACAGAATATTACGTCGATGCTGACATTTATATGAATTTATTCACTTTTGGGTGATTCCCGAAAGAGGGCTTTATATGGGAGCTATGGTAAATTATGCACCGATCTTTGTAAAATTTGGCACTATCATTTATGTTCATATAAAACTTATTTGTGTCGAATATTAACTTGATACTAACATTTTAATAAGATTTATGCCGTTAAAGTGATTTTCTGAAAAGGGGTTTATATGGGAGCTATGGTTAATTATGGACCGATTTTTTTAAAAATCGGCACACTTATTTAGACTTATATGAAACCAAATTTCATTAAAATGTTGCTATATTTAAGGGATTTATGATCGTTAAACTCATTTCCGGGAGGACATTTCTATGGGGGCTAATAATGAACCGATTATAACCAATTTCAATAGCCTTCGTCCCTGGACTGTAAAACACTTGTGTGCCAAATTTCATTAACTTTGGTTCAAAATTACGACCTGTAGTTTGATTACAAGGTATACATGGGCGGACAGACGGTCAGACGGACGGACGGACGGACATCGTTAAATTGACTCAGAAAGTGATTCTAAGCCGATTGGTATAAATTAAGGTGGGTCTTAGACCAATATTTTTGAGTGTTACAAACATCAGCACAAACGCATAATACCCTCCCCACCTATGGTGGTGTAGGGTATAAAAAGCTGATACTCGTATATCTTTTTTAAATTTATTTCAAAATATGCGGAAATTAGGATTTGACATACTATTTCATACCATAGACTTGGAGTTAATTCTTAGAAACGCATTCTTGTGGTCCGTGCCGATGTTGAATAAAATACCGAACACTCTTAAAATATATAATTTTTATAATATAAATGAAAAGATTTATAAAAAGTAACATTTCCAAAAATCTGTTCTTAATTAATTGATTACATATCAATTTAAAAGTAAGTAGTTACTAATCTACTTTTATGTAATGGTGAAAGTATGTTGTTACAAATTTCTAAAAATTTCAGTAGGGTTTGTTTTAGGATGTGAACCAAAGCAAATGAACCAAAATTCACCGAATTATTTATATAATCACGACCCGTATATTCATTGCAACATTTACATGGATCGATGGAAATACAGACAAACCCAATTTCGGAAAATTTTTAATTTTTTTTTTTTTTATAGGGACTGAGTGAAATAAGAACTGCCAGCTAAATAATCCGTGCATGTTCTTGGGCTCATAACTTTTGATGTGGTGAAGAATAAATAATTCTGGACTCAGAGAAAATCCCCTTATCTCAAGAAGAAAAGTGTCAGAAAAAGTTATTTGCTTTGAATCTTTATCAAAAAAGTTGAAAGGAAATCGAGCCTGATAAAGTACAAAAAAATGCAAGCAAGAATTTTGAGGTAAAAAAATAATGTGAAATTACTTCAGACGAATTTTTTTATAAATATGATTAGTGTATAATAGACTATGAAACGTTTGTACAGGCTGACTTTCAACTTACTGGCCAGGAATTCTATGTTGCAGATGCTTGAGAGAATATTGCAAAAATATCGTGTATCAAAGAAATCAAAATTCCCAAGAATATGCGGAAAAGAAGCACTTCATTCATTAAAAAACGTTCCATTAACACAGAAATATACGTGAAAAAAACCTATCCCTTTCTTAGGAAAATACTGTGTATCCGCTTTTTTCTGCCTTGTTCTCCATTCTTCTCATTACAGAAACAAAACAAGCGCGAATATATACCCACCATCAACTTTTGGGCGGATCACACCCATTTTTTGTTTCCGACTTTACGTTGAACTATTTGAACACAATTTCGTTGATTTTCACCTTATATAGGAGGTGGGCGGTAAAGTGGGCGGACCACGCCCATTTTTGGTTTCCGAGTTTATATCGACCCCCGAACTATACATACAAAATTTCGTTTTTGATGGTGGATATAACAATGGAGTGGTAATAAAGAAATTGTTAGTGTTTGTACCTAAAGAGGCTAATTCATCAAATTGTCCAGAACTCCGTGCAATTGAGATATTGGGCTCTAGTAATAAATAATTTAAAGGACATTAAAAGCTCAGTTTAAAATGAAACGGAGTTTAAAAATAACTGCTTTTTCGAGCAAAAAAGTGACTGAAACACAATAAAACTTTTAACTGGAATAATTCTGGAAAATATCAGATGTTTCCTTAAAAACCAACAAAAACTGCGGGAAATGTGTGGCAATTGCAGTAATGGACCGGTCCCTCAGTACCAGTTGAGTACCAATTGACACCTAACTCGTTACAAACACACTCACTATTTAACAGTTGAGAGTCAGTTTATAACATGCTTGTTAACTCGTAATAGATTTCCTCCTAGGACAAGCCCATTTTAAAGTGACTAGTCACGTAGCTAATAAAGTGACTAGTGGTACCCTAATGTAGTCAGTTAGGTAACTTGTACGTAACTTGTACATTGACTGCAGGGCAGTGATGCGCACACACACTACTATACATTTGCGCTTGTGTGTGTAAAGCAGCAAAAAACTTGACTTGATTTGCATTGAACTTAATGAGGGAGCAGCGTCAAAGGAAGTAATTTATAGTGCACGTGTGAAGCAACGTTGCGTAAGCAGGATTTGTAGTCCAAACTCGCGAGCAGAGAAACAAGCCGAGGCGAAATTTTCGGCTTAAGATTTAATTTAATTCTAATAAATTTATCATATTTAAGTAAAATTATAATAATAGATGGAGCCACTGTATTCACTTCTTCGAATAAGAGAAATATATGTTCCCTGTTAAATTTTAAAATATCGGCGGCTGATTTTGAGCCGATGAAAACGGCGGCGGCACATGAAGTCGAAAATTGTCGGGCGGCGGCGCGAAGCCGGCTTGAAGCCGATCGGCCTGTATCTCTGCTCGCGAGTCAGGCAATTTGCAAATTGTGCATATCTGGGGAACAACTCTCGCGTCGCGTCTTAAGTACAGCTAGGCAGGTTTTTGTTGTTCGGCCTTCGAGAATTTTGCGTCTCGCTCACATCAGTGCAGTGTATTACCTCGCATAACTGTAAAAGTTATGCGTCGTTTATATTGACAGCGTGCTTTTCATTGGATTTACCCTGGTGGAG
Source organism: Protophormia terraenovae (assembly GCA_951394005.1). Classification (NCBI taxonomy): domain Eukaryota; kingdom Metazoa; phylum Arthropoda; class Insecta; order Diptera; family Calliphoridae; genus Protophormia; species Protophormia terraenovae. Next base: position 111,347,677 of record OX596077.1, on the reverse strand, counting down.
ACCATATAAACTCAAGACTTTACTAAATGATCCAAGCGTTCCAGCTTCCTATATGAAGATATAGATCGACTAGGAATCCACTTGAACCAACGTGGTATACCCTGGAATTTTGGTTACGTACCTCCGCCATTTAAATTTTAAATTTCAAAAAAAAAAAAAAAAGAAAAAAAAAAAAATTGTGCATATCTGCTATAAAACATACATTAGATGAACATGGTTTCGATTCGGTGTGCCGCCTTCGACATTAAGGAAAAATTATAAAATAAAAATAAACATAATTTAATAAAAATAATAATAAAAAAATGTATAAAAAATAAACAATTACCGGATTTTTATCAAATTTTTATTATTATTAATTGACACTGAACCTGTCCTCTTAGTCCAGTCCTGTGTCCCAAGGGGATAATTAGCCACATCGAATGACAACCCCATGTAAAAGTGATAGGTTTCTCTCATATAAAGTTCCAGAACTGGGACCGGCCACTTGCCCTGAGAACCTGTCACGTGACTAGTTTTGAACCGGTTCTCTTTACTCTACGGTAGTTTATTATTTTATGTTTATGACTTGAACATAACAGTAATTAATAAAAATATAATTTAAAAAAATTCGCTCATTGGTTTAGTTTTTATAAGCAGATTTGCGCAGTCCTAAAATTATCAATTAGTGACCTGCTGATAAATTCAAATATTTAAATGGACGGTCAAATAGACAGACGGTTATCTTAAGGGTTAAAACCAAATTTTTGGAAAAGGTTTGTATGAGAACTGTGTAAAATATTAATAAATTTCAATAGAATATGTACAAAATCCTATGAACCAAATTTCATAGAATTATTTTCAAAATTGTGATCTATAGTTTCATTACAACATTTACATGGATGAACGGAATGACGGGCGGTTATTAAAACATTTGTAAGGGTTCAAAACCATATACCAGTAAAATGTTAGTATGGGGACTGAGTGAATTAATGGATCAATTTCAGTAGGATTCGTATCAAAGCATAAAAATCAAATTTCTTAGAATTATTTTAAAAATTTTGAACTGCTGAAAATTTAAAATCTTTAAATAGCTGGATGGATGGTTTTTAAGATATTTGTAAGGGTTTAAACCATATTTATGGAAAATTTTTATATATTACTGAGTAAAATAATTGATCTATATGTGTCACACATATGAACCAAATTTCATAGAATTATTTTGAAAATTGTGACCTGCTGCTTGATTACAATGTTTGAATGAACGGTTGGACAGACGGATGGATATCGTTAAATCGATTTAGCTAGTGATTCTTAGTTTATTTTAATACTTTTAAATGGGCATTCGACCAACGCATATTAATGTAGGCTTTAAAACGAAAATAACAATATGCATAATTAAAAATCCATCATAAAAAGGCAAAATTTTTATCACTTACTATATAAATTCGATATTGAGTTCAAGTTATTTATTTATATGTATATAGAATCCGAATATATTTAACACAAATGTAACACTTACCTCCTGTACAATTGTACGCTCCTGTGCATCGAATATCCATTCAAAGCAACGTTCTTTGGAGTTACTATTAAATAAATCAGCAGGACACACTGGGGCCAAATCATTATAAGAAAACCCACTCACAGAATCATTAACACGATAACGATAGCATGATTCCGGAATAAAAACACCTTTTTTATCCGTAATACCCGGTGTAGCATTTACCAACCAATGTGGATATAATTGAGGAGCACTTAAGTCATCACACTGAGGTATTAGACATCTTTAAAAAAATACACAATCATTTAAAAAATAAAAAGAATTTCCATTATTTTTTGAAGATTAAATAGATACCTGTAAGCTGGAGTACCCGCCGTAAAAACATACGATAAACTATTAGCGGCGGCAAACATGACCGGTAGACATATTAACAAATAATTAGTTTTTTGATAACGGCCAAATTCACCAATTTCTTCTAAAACTTGATCAAAATCCATTTTGTATGTTTTGGTTTTTACTTAAGCTATTTTTATATAATTAATATTATTTTATTAAAATTAAATATTCTTTGTTGTTTGCTTTAAATATTACAACATTTTCTTTGTGTATTATTTTATTCTTATAATTTATTAAATGCCGTAGAAAATTGTAAAAATTTAATTATTTATTGCAATTTGTACGATGAATGCAGGAGAGTTTTATTTGTCAACTAAATGATGATGATATTGTTGAAAATAATTTTTCGTACTGAAATTAAATTAAGAAAAAAGTTTTTATTTATAAATATTTGTATTTGAGGTGATTCGAAAATATAAACAACAATAACAACAATAGCATAGATTTTAGATACATGCGATCTATTGAAAGACAGACGGATAGTTGGACAAATAGATAAATTTGTTAGATACATACGTTTTAAGTATTTAGATATTTGCCGCTCTTTTTCATTTACAACATCACGCATTGATTTGTTAAGAGAGATCTTTTTGAAAAGCTAATAAATAAATAAATCGTTTTGGTGAGATTTTTCCGAAAATACTTTTAAATTTACACTTGAACATCAGGAATGGAATATTGAGATTTGAAAATGGTACTAACTAAAGTAAAAAAAAAACAGCTGAGTATCTTAAAAATTAATATAAAAATTAATCTTGAATTTATAATTAATTTTTGTAAATTTTATTTTAGAAAACCTAATGTTTGATTTTTTTTTGCCTATGAAAAGATAGTGACTTTAAATCTTTTAAAAATTGACTCATTTAAAAAAAAGTTACTTTTTCAGTAATTTTTTTACATTAGTATAGTACTGAAATTTCCATTCCTGTTCACGAATTTTAATTTTAAGAGAAATTAAAAATTGCAATTGATTGAGTATTTTTGTAATTATTTACTCACTCATTTATTCTTTATTGGGGTATTCCAAGTTTCTTTTTATTTGTTTTATTTGATCATTAGTACTTTGTAAAAAAATCCCTTTTGTTATTATTACATTTTTTCAACAATTGTTTGGCGATTACCCGGAATATTTATATTCTCTTACAAGTAGATGTGTTTGTTTTTTTTTATTAATAATTGTTTAATTGATTTCATACTCTACTGCTCATTTCAAATTTATAAAAATTGTATTTAGTACTAATTTACGGAACAAAAAACGTTAGTCATATAAAAATTGCTGTAAAAAAGTAACATTAGGAGATTCCAAATAAAAATTGCTTGGATTTGTCATTTCTCGTTGTAAATATATTTACAATTGATAAGAAATGTTCTTCTAATTATAAACATTTTGTCTCTTCGGCTCCAAAAATATGACGTCTTAAAAATTAAAAAAAAAGAGCTAAAAATTGTACAAAAGTTTTTTACTTGCATTATAAACATACAGAGTTCAAAGCTCAATTTACTTTGTTTTCCAATCTTTTGTTTACTTTTTGTATTAAAAAATACAAAAATTTTATATATTTTCAAAAACCCTTAAAAATAGTAAAAACTACAATTAACCATACTGATGATAAATCTGAAAATAGCTTTCTCATTGTGCTTTATCTTGTTATTGTCTTTCTAAATTAATTTTACAATTCTGAAGTTGATATGTACTTTAAATCAGTTTATGTCAAAACAACTTTTAATGCATATCATACATAAATATGTATAAGACAAGTGACTAGTGGCACCTGGATTTGTGCAACGAAATTCTGTTTTTATTCTAGAAAAATTCGATTATGAGAAATAAACGGTTTTCTAGTTCGAATAATATAGATAAAATGAAGCATCATTATCTGTTAAAAGAATTCTGTAATTTTTATCACTTTCTGTGTAGTGCGCCGTCAAAGTCAGAGATTTTTTGAAATTTTTAATCACAGTGGTAAAATCGGAAAATTAAACTTTTTCAAGTTTATATATTTGAAAAAAAAAAAAAAAAAAAAAAAAACGAAATAATAAGGTTGTTACGATAGGCTGGTTATCAGGTTATGTGATTAGGTGTGTTTGCGTACTTTTCAGCAAGATTTATCCAGCAACATTTTTTGAGACAGTAAAATCAATTTACTCTCAAATTTAAAAATATTAAAAAAAGTACGCGAACAACATTTTGCAAACATTTGCAGGTTTTTTTTATAAACAACAAAAAGCAATGCCCCCTCATTAAATTAAAAAAAAAAATGCTAATCTATGTATAAAAATAAAAACATAGTATTTTTGTTCTTTTTTGTAAAATGTTATTTAAATGTTATTTAAAATGTTATTAATATTAAATATTATTTGTTAATAACATTAAATTAAAAGTTGATTCATTAAAATATAATTTTTAACCAAAACAATAAAAAAGCTGAAAATCTTTAACTAAAACCGATAACATGGTATCTTAAAATGATTTTCAAAAAAATGTCAAAAAATTATAATTAAAATTATCTTCAAGTCGCTCTTATATTGAGATTTTGTATAAAATTTCATTTTTCTCAGAAGATAGGCTTAATATCTCCATAACTGTTGATCGTATTAAAAAGTAATGTAACGACTTGAAAATAACTTTATTTAGAATTTTTTGATATATTTTTTTTTTTTTTAACAAAATCGGACAAGTCTTTTTCGAGATATGCTTCAATATATAGTGCAGCCTCCTTAATTTTACAAATCGTGATTTATCGCGAGAACTAGAGTCAATTCAAAAATGTGGATTAGAGGTCAAAATCTAAAATAGGTAGAAAAAAGGCTTAAAAGCTTGTTGCATAATACTAAATTATTGCACACTAAGGTAAAGGTTACAACTTGTTTATAATCTCCTTCGATCATTGTATATTGAAAGTTGTATCTTAAATTCAAATATTCTACTATTAGTTTTTACAATATATACTTCCCTAAACTAAGATATTACTTGACATTGACTAATTATATTTTCCTATCTTAAACACTTATAGTCAATATTAAATACTAGTGTCTAGTGTGCATTTCTATTCAATTTATTGTTTACAAAAATTTAGCGTTTTTCACAAAATAATAAAACAATGAAATCTTTTACTATTGTCACTTTATTTGTAAATTGTGATCAATTGAGATAAAATTGCATGCCACAAATTGATCTGTTAATTATTTATGCATAAATGTTGGCAAGGCATGAACGACACACCATTCGTCATAATTAAAAAAATTTTTAAAAAATATTTAACTAAAAGGAATATTAAACAAATAATAAAAAACCGGTTTTACAAGTTTAATTAATTAGTCAATAAATTAAAAATTTTCATAAATATTAATGTAGGGAAGTAAAGCATTTTCAAAAAAAATATTATTCGTTAATCTAAAAATATCCCTAAAACTTTTAACAAACATTAATAAAATATTCTTAAAAATTTCTACCATTATTGAAAACAAACTTTGTATGAAATATTTAAAAATAGCTTAACTTGCACAAAAATATAATTTAAATAATTACAAATAAATCAATGCGTTTCCACCATAAATAAACTTAATTTTAATAGTTTAAATATAGATTATACAATGCAACATTTGTGAGAAAATCCTTTAAATTAACACATGCTGTTCAATTATAAATCTATTTAATTTGCTTGTTGTGAGGTCATAGGTCAAGTTTAACAAAATAAACAATAAAGCATAAAGTTTGGTACTACATTTTTAGTTGAAGGTAAAATAATTAGAATCAGAAGGATTTATAATGAAGGTTCAAGTATTTTTTTTTAATTTTAAAGTACTCACTTATATATACATATTTTATATAATTATCTATTAATTGATAAATAAACATTATTTTTTTCTTTTAACATTATATTATTACAGATAAAATAATCTGACAATTTAGTAACGTTTTTAAAAATTAATTTATGAATGAAACATTTTTTTATTTTTAAAACATTATCAACTTAAAAAGTTCATTAGCTAATAAATATTAAATATATTTTAGGTATTTAAAAGAGTTTTAGATTATAATGACTTTTGATCTTTTAAATATATATATGTAATTGCATTAAATGCAGCCAATGGGAAACCGGTTTTGTATAGAAGCGGTATTTTGGTAAAGTAAATTAATGCTGAAAATAATGAACACATATTACGAAGTAATGCATAAGATAATTATTTGGTGTTATCAAAATAAAAGCAAAAAAACATTGCTGGTAATACACTGCCGGCCAAAAGAATAGGTTTAAGATTTTCATTACATTAAAACTCTTGTTATTTTTATAATAATAATGAAATTAATATTTTTTTCATTATAACGTTTAAAGTCCTCAATTCTAAGATATTTACAAGCGAATTTTTTTGGTAAATTTATTGGGTTCAACATTATTTATTTAATAAAACAAGAAGATCGCTTTTTTGGTACTTTTTTTATTACATTTATTAGGAAATTATTAATTATTAAATTTAACTTAAACAAGAGAGAAACTATAGTCGGTCTAGACCGACCATATGATACTCTACACCATTCTGTATGAGCTAAAAATTAGACCTTTGGCTAATCGTAGACCAACACTTACACAATGTAAAATAAATTATACAAATTATACATTATATTGATACTAACATCTAAAAAACTTAACATATATAATAGTATTCAATAACATGGAAATGGTTGATCTTAGTGTTTTCATTCTTTTTAATTTAATTGATAATTTAATACAGATCACAGAAAAATATAAAGCCCAAATTACAATAGCGCGTAGTCAGCAGCAGTGTGTGCTGCCATAATCAGCTGATTATTTAGAATCCACTGTTTGTTATGGTGTTGATTACATTTGGTCAGCAGCAGTTTGCAGTGCTGTTTCATTTAGCCCTGTTTCTAAATTCACTGCGCTGCATTCAGATAGAGAGCGAGACAAAGAGAGTGAGCAAATAAATGAGAGGCTAAAATACACAAGTAGAACAAAGCTAGATGGTGGTTGTAAATTGTGGCTGCCTACGCTGAATTGTAATTATAACGGCAGCAACATGTTGTGCCGACAGTGATCAGCTGATAATTTTTGGTGATACTGTTGCTGACTACGCGCTATTGTAATTTGGGCTTAACTTTTATAGTTCTAACCACTACTTATGAATTTGTGGACTATTTTGTTAACCCTTCCGTTAGAGATTTGATAGTTGCTTCAGTCACATTTTTGGAACAGTGTGCACATCTTCTTTTAAAATAATCGGTATTTTGGGACACCTTTTTTGTGCTCTTCAATTCACTTTTCACAAGAGCTCAATATCTCTCCACTGGTCTAAGCTATGGACAATTTTGAAAATTGACCTACAAAAACTATGTTATTTTTTTTAGTACCACTCCAGAGCTTTCTTACCGTAGTGACATGATACCAAAAGGGTCCAAAAATATGTGGACACGTTGTGGTCTCTTACGAAAGGAAAAAGTCTTTTTTGCAAATATTCCTTTTATGCATATTTTGGTATTTATAGATCCGAATGTATCAAATGACTTTCCTGTTTTGCCGCAACTGCAATAAGCTTGTTATACCAGGAATTTTGTAAGAATTTTTTTTTTGCTTTTGGGTCCTAAACTTATCTTTAACATTGCCTCGAGCATTAACAACAAAAAGTTTTGACACATAAGCTGCGAAAATTCTGCCAGCTATACGTTTCTTTGTCAATTATACAGCTTGAGTATTTTTGTAAGAAATTTGGTTTTAATTTCCGTGTAATAATCTTGGCTTCTAAATTTTTTGCAGAATTCCTGTTTGGAACCTTTTGGACTTTATATGTTATTAACTCTGCATTAGCTTTAAATTTTCGCACCAAATAGTCAAAGCACTGAGATAATTGAGCTGTTTTTCTACCAGATGTGTTTGGAGTTCCTTTCAATATGCTTAAATTTTGTTGGCCTTCCCAATATCATGTGGTCCTTTTTTTTTCCTTTCCGAACCAGGTTTCTTATCAATGGTCAAATCCCCCTGATACTGTTTAATAACATTAGAAACAGTTTCACGGCAGAAATTTAATTCTGTGGCCAATTATTTGTAGGACCTATTTGGATTTTTTTGAATTTTTTTTTAATAATTTGTAGGACGTAAATCTTTTTCATCACTCATTTTGATGAAAATAAGGACAAATCAACATGGTAGTTATATTAAAAATAATAACTGACGTATTTTTCCATGATAACTAGATCAAAAAAAAAAAAAAAAAAAAAAAAAAAATGTCCAATAATGATTCCGAAAAAAGTTATGAGGCAAAACGTGTGTTAAGATTTTTCGATCGCACTCCTTATATGATTTTATGCCCTTTAAATCGACTCAGAAAGTGATTATGAGTCGAACGGTATACTTTAAGGTGGGGGTACGATAATTATTTCTGTGTGTTACAAACATCAGCACAAACTCATAATACCCCAACCACCTATAGTGGTGTAGGGTATACAAATTATTTGGAAGGGACTTATAAAGATTTTCAACTTGTAACAAAGAAGGTTTGCTTCAACTTTTTTCAAAATTCTTCAGATTTGTCTGTCTGATGTTTATAGGTAACAGCAATTTCCATACATTTCCTATTATATTAAGGTCGAAACAATATGGTGGCCATTCCGAAGTGGAAAAAATTTTGTCTTTGATTTCATTGTTTTACCGCTCCTGCGGTGTGAATTGGGGCATCGTCGAGCTGGAAAAAATAATTTTTCAAGTAAATTTTTGCAAGTTTTTTTTTCCTAATTCTATGCGAAGAAAATCGATTTTCTCATGTCTCATAATATGAAGTTACACTCTACGTCATTAAACTTCCTTTGCAGCTTTATTGGATACATAAGTAGCATTCTTTCTTTCTCAAATAACGAAAATAAAAATATTTATAACCTTTTTTAGAACATGCTTTCACGGGAAAACGGGAGTAGTTTTACTTCACGAATAGTGTTTAGTGTTGGGTTCTGTATAATTTTTTTTCCATAACGAGACTGATTTCTTAAAAAGTGGTTGACAATATTTTGACCAAGGCATATTAACTATTAGATAGAGTTAAAAACACAGCTGACTTTTTTTTTCCTTATGTGTGATGACTGTCAAATCTTTTTTTTATATGGTGTTTGTTTCTATGTGTGTTTTGTTTACATTTTTTATATAATTTTTGTTATTGTTTCAATGTACAAAATTTGACATTTAACGAAAACAAATGAGAGAATTTTTTTTTATTGTTGTATTTGTTGTAGGATTGCTCTAACCTAATAGTAAATAAGCCATAGTAAAATCATAGTAAAATAATAAAGTACTCGCACATCTACAAAAACAACAATTGCTTGTATTTTGTTAGTGTAAAACTACTGCCCACAATGTCAGAATGCTTTGAACGGAAAAATGAGAGAACGAAAGAGAGCAAGAGAAAAAAACTCAAAAAAAATTTTACATGTGAATACAAAAACAATTTGACAGTACCGCGAGGTTTGCCAATGAAAAAATTGTAAAACAGCTGGTCTTACGAGTATACTTTATTATTATACTATGAGTAAAATAATAAAGTACTCGCACATCTACAAAAACAACAATTGCTTGTATTTTGTTAGTGTAAAACTACTGCCCACAATGTCAAAATGCTTTGAACGGAAAAATGAGAGAATGTAGGAGAGCAAGAGCAAAAAAATCGAAAAAAATTTTACATATGAATACAAAAACAATTTGACAGTACCGCGAGGTTTGCCAATGAAAAAATTGTAAAACAGCTGGTCTTACGAGTATACTTTATTATTATACTATGAGTAAAATAATAAAGTACTCGCACATCTACAAAAACAACAATTGCTTGTATTTTGTTAGTGTAAAACTACTGCCCACAATGTCAAAATGCTTTGAACGGAAAAATGAGAGAATGTAGGAGAGCAAGAGCAAAAAAATCGAAAAAAATTTTACATGTGAATACAAAAACAATTTGACAGTACCGCGAGGTTTGCCAATGAAAAAATTGTAAAACAGCTGGTCTTACGAGTATACTTTATTATTATACTATGAGTAAAATAATAAAGTACTCGCACATCTACAAAAACAACAATTGCTTGTATTTTGTTAGTGTAAAACATAGTAAAATAATAAAGTACTCGCACATCTACAAAAACAAAAATTGCTTGTATTTTGTTAGTGTAAAACTACTGCCCACAATGTCAGAATGCCTTGAACGGAAAAATGAGAGAATGTAGGAGAGCAAGAGCAAAAAAATCGAAAAAAATTTTACATATGAATACAAAAACAATTTGACAGTACCGCGAGGTTTGCCAATGAAAAAATTGTAAAACAGCTGGTCTTACGAGTATACTTTATTATTATTATACTATGAAATAAGCCTTGATTTTGACTTCGCTCAATTTTGCTTCGCCATATGAATCAGTGTTTCTCTGTGTAGTTTAATTGATTTTTTTTTCTGTGTACATTTAGAAAATTAAGCTTTTGAGCAATTTATTCAATTATAAAAAAAAAATAATAATAATAATATTGAAACCATTTTTTCCCTGTGATCTAAAAATTTAGAAGATGTTGGGAAATTTTTGAAAATTGTTATGTGACGTCTTTAAGAAGATCTTAGGTCGTTTCTCGAGTGCAATTAAAAGTTATAATTTTATTGCATAGTATTAAAAATAAATTAGATGAATTTAACATCCAAATTAATTATGTATGTATGATAAAAAGTTCGTTTGTGGGAACTTAATTTAAAACAAAAACAACCAAAATATTTTAATCTTAGGAACGATAATAATTTTTATAATTTTGTGGCAATATTTTTTAAAATTTTATCTAAATATTTAAAATAACTTATATTTGATTAAAATAAAAACAAATCTCTTAATATATACATAAGGATGAACTCAAAATACATAAAATTTTCAGTTAACAACTCTAATGAAAATTAACCCTCTAAAATCAATTTACAAATTAAAAATACAATGCGAGTAAATTTTTTTTGGTGGATTTAAGGTCTAATTACACTGGTCGAAAAAATATGTGGAATAAAATTGGCTTTAAGTCGTTCTACTGACATATTTGTGTCCGCTCAATAGTCTTGGAGATATTTCGAAATAAGTGTCCGAACTGAAACATTTTTGATGTTTTCATTTATTTAAAAAAATTTTAGTAACAAAAAAATCTAAAATTTTGCATGAAAAGTTTTTTTTTTTGACACTTATTTCAAAATAACTTCGAAACTATTGAGCACATAAAAAAATTAAGTTTGGGGGATTTGAAGATATTTTTAGTACGCATCTTTTGGTGTATCACTTATGTCAATCGTACACACCGTTTTTAAGTTATAAGGAAATATACTAGAGTAATGGTCTTACTATGCCCATACAAAAAAATCGAGACCTGATGGAAAAGAAAAACCAAGGTTGGAAACCGATACCGTTATAAATACCCATACCGATTAAATACCGAAATTATTATTTTGTTAAAAATATCGGTATTCAAATACCGTTTCCCTCTGTACCGGTATATACTGGTAATTTAGTTTCGGTATTTTAAAAATACATTTTTTTTGACAGAATATGGTATTGCAAAAATAATTTCTCATATTATTTACTTGAGAAAATAAGAAAGATAAAATTATTTTTAATAATAAGAGTTTATTTCATGTTATAATTATAGAATTTTATTTTAAAGAGGACTTTTATTGTTTGTTTCTTGGTTATATTGTTTGCAATAAATATATATTTATAGTTGTTTAAATCCCTTAAACCTAGTGCGACTTCACTTTGATAAAAAGTGTTAGTGCGAACACAAAAAAGATATGGGCAATTCAACTTGCGATATGCTCTCAATTAATTGTCATATGACGCCCATGAACGTACTGTTGAAATTAATGATAGGTTCATAGTTAACTGTTTGATATTTGCTTTTATGAAGATTCTCTCCTTAATTTTGGTTTTTCCAAAAGACCGAAAATTCTGCTTCAGAATGTTACAGCTTGGGCTATTGTTCCGGGAATTTTGACGTTATTCCAGGAAATTTTAAAAGCACTTAAATGAAAGAAAACTGCATGAATTTTAACAAACGATTATATATTTTCGAATTTTTTAATGAATATAATATAATATGCTAAATCCAGCTGGGAACCATTTATATAATTTCATTATTTTTAAAATTACTTGTATAGGATGAATCTAAGGTACGAATTCAAATAAATATCATGTCAGCACTAATAAGCAGCAAGTAAACTTAAAGATAAGGATCTTGTAAGCATCTTAAATATACAATATACATTTGTCATTGGTATGGACAACATCCTGAATTAATCTCTACAAATTTGGAGAAAAGGATAGGCATGTCAGACCATATAGCATCATGTTCCAATCATCATAGGAAGTTGATATTTTTCGAAAATATTATTTCATAATTTAGGTACATTTAAATATGCGATACACTTTTACTATTTTCAATAACGTTGATGGACCACCCAATTGAAGCTACAAACAATTTTATAAATTTTTAAGTGAAATTCCGGGAAATCAAAAAGACCTGGAAAATTTTCTTCTGAGCGACTTCAAAGTTTGAATTACATTTAAATTTCTCAACTTTAAAAATTTCTAGTGAGTAAATGGGATAATGGGGAGTTATGGCCATAATTTCTTGTTGTAGCACTATTTCTCCTCTACAAAATTCCTCGGCTGTAATTGGCACATTAGCTCTTAATCTTACCTAAACAGTTATATAATATAAAAACTCTTTTGGGAGTCATATTTTCTTTACTAATTTTTATGGTGATTGAAACGATATCCGAAACGCATTTCCATATTTTTGCAGCGTTAATCTGTGATGAAATAAAAAAAATGTTTTTTATGCTATTCTGTTTTTTTCTGCTACTTCACGGATTTTCCTTTATGCAATTTTACATTTTGCGATTTTTAGAATAAAATAAGTTTTTTTTTTTATGTTTCCATAATTAACTGAAGGCTTTTTTCTGTATTAAAAAACTGTAATAAATACAAATTTTGTCCAAATTTTTTACTTTACTGTACTGCAAAAAATTATACCAATTTGTCTTTAAAAAGTCGAGTTTAATATTCCTAAATGTTGACATAAAAAACATTTATAAAAATCTTATGAAGTTCTCTAACGAAAAATATTCATATATGTACAAAAATGTAATTTAATAATTTTTTTGGGCGAAATTCAAGTAAAAATTATTTAAAGATTTAACTTTTTTAAGTTTTTTCTAGATTTTTAATAATAACGGTATTACAGGTATTTAGTTTCGGTACCAGTATACCGATATAATTTAAAATACCGTTATCGATATCGTTACCGAAATAAAATAAAATTGATTACCGATAACGTTACCGATACCGTTATTCGTTTCGGTTTCCAACCTTGAAAAAAACTGAAAGCAGATTCGTGTTTAGCACATCAAAATACATCAAGTCCAACTATTCGTATATGGTGTTGTATTTTTTTTTTGTCGACCATTGTTATTAGTTTATTATATTAACTAATTAAACAATTGATTACAATACGAAAAGAAGTTAAGATATAAATTATTTTCAAAAAATAAAAACAAGAAAAAATGGCCTGTGGCAATCTTGAGCGTTAGAGGATTAACTTAATTTGAGACATATCTCAAAATTTTTGTTCTGGTTTTTCTTTTATTCTATTTCCTATTTCTTTTAAAAATTGTAATTTTTTGGGCTCTTCTTTTTTGCCGAAAAAGTATCTACACTTTTTTTCTCTAAATTTAAAATTTTCTTTACAATTTTATGGATAATATTTTTAATATTGTTTATGAAAAGTTGTGTTCATTTATTATAAAAATTTACAGACTTATGATGAGTAAATAACAAAAATTTACCACTTTGCTGGACCACCCTAATGTTCATAATATGAAATACTTATATTAATTAATCTCTTTACATGAAGTATTTTTTAATCAATTAAATATTATATTGTTATATAGTATTTTATTCCTGCTTTTGTTTTTATCATAATACCAATATATCGTCACCGAAAATGCAAAACAACGTAATATCACTTTCCATAACTTTACACGAGGCACAAAAAACGTTCTAAAATCTAAACAAATTGTCCTACAAACAAGATTTTTGGGTTATTACATCCTTAAATATTGCCTAATATATTGATGAAGAATATTTTTGTTTTTATTAAATATTTTTTAAGTTATGAGGTTTACGTTTTTCAAGATTTCAATTTTATGAAGCCAAAAAAAAAAAACGTAACATCAATACAAATGTTAATAAATTATAATTAAAAAGATTTCTGATAACTTTTACTCCAAAATTTTAATAGCTATTATATTTTTAATAATTTGCAATCTAAATTCGTAAAAAAGGGATTTTTTTGTTACGTTATTTTGACTTAAGAAAATCATTGCCTTCGTTAATATAATCGTTATTTTTTGAGCTACAAGTCTGAAAATTTATGATCACACGTATTTTGGAAAAATAAAATAATTTTCATGTTACGTTGTTTTGCATTCTCGGTGACGATATGAAATTAACCCTTAAACGGCCTTGGGGTCAAAATGACCCCGATGTTTTAAAAACATGCCAATTTGAATATATTTAAATAAAACCCGTTTGCAATCCCATTAATTCAGCAAATTGATAAAAAAAAAATTAGGCATTAACCCTTTTTAATATGGTGTCTCATTAATTCAGCAAATTGATAAAAAAAAAAAATTGGGTATTAGTCCTTTTTGAAAGGTTCAGCAAATTGATAAAAAAAATTTGGGTATTAAACCTTTCAATTTTCAATTTGCTGAACCTTTCAGAAAGGGTTAATATCCAATTTTTTTTTCAATTTGCTGAATTAATGAGACACCATACTCAAAAAGGGTTAATGCCTAATTTTTTTTATCAATTTCCTGAATTAATGGAATTGCAAACGGGTTTTATTGAAATATAGTCAAATTGACATCTTTTTAAAACATCGGGGTCATTTTGACCCCAAGGCCGTTTAAGGGTTAATTTAATTTTTTTCACTATCATTGTAAATATCGGTTGTTAGTAAATAAATTTCTTAAGTTTTATGATAATCTACCGAAAAATAGATAAAATTTCGACTAGTTTCCATTAAAAATTGCAAATATTACAAAATTTTACCTTTGACCTTTAAAGTTTATGGGTTAATGTCGTCCAAATTGTATGAAACTCTTGATTTATATTTATAATTATGTGGATTTTAAAATTTTAAAGTTCCATTTAAAATACACAACAATGTAATAAAATGGCTGATTTGCCAAAATATTACATAAAAATGGGTTTTTCTCGAAATTCACTGAATTCAAAATGTAGGTACTGGCAAACTATAAGAGGTATTGACCTAATTTTTTACTGTTTTATTCCGTATTCTGTTGTCCATAAATCCCTATGAGATCTCTCAAAAATATTGAAATTTGTTTAACAAAGTTTCAAAAAACTGAAATTTAAGTTTTGAAACGACCGTTAAAAATATACAAATTTTTTGACTATAGCTGAGAACAGGTTTACGTTATTCTATAAAGACAAAAACTCATACTCAAGCAACTGCAGATGTATTTTAAGTAATACAGTTGTTTTATTCGAATATTTTCAAAAATATATTTATTTTTTGTCACATTTCCAATTCAAGTGCTCTGAGACACGTTAATGGCCTGGGGAATTTTCAATAACTTTTACATTTTTCAACCAATTTTTGTGTTTTTTGTCCTTTTGTAACACTAATTCTGTGTACATTACGATTCTTTTACAATAAAATGCAAAACTAATTATTTAATGACAAATTTTTGTGAAAACTGAAAAAAATGCATATTTTCCCCTTGTAAATGCATCTTCAAACTGCAGAGCCGTTGCGGCACCAGTTAACGTAGTCCTATTGCCCTAATTTTTTGCACGGCGTATTTTTATAACTCATAGAACAATTTTATGGGGGTGGGGGGGACGTGCAAAATTCGAAACTTCGTTTTTTTGGAGCACTCTAATGTATATCACTTCATTGAATCGAATAACGATTAAAAATTACAATCACTACACAAAATGTATGTAAATAAACAAAAACTTACTCTCTTTGTATTATTTTCCTAATGTTTACATAATTTTTGTTGTTGTTATTATTGCCATTTGTTTAGCATAAACATCTGATTTTTCTCTGTTATGGTTTGTTTATATTATTTTTGTAATCATTAAAATGACAACAACACTAAATGCAATTGCATTTCTTTTTTTGGTTTAAATTCATTTTCTGTTTTGTTTAACAAATTTTTACTCTTGATGACTGTTGTATATTTAGACAAATTAATTTATTAATAAATATTTAATTGATCTGTGAGTTCATATTTTTTTCTTTCTTTGCAATATAAGATATTTTTTTGTTTGTTTTATTGTCTTCCTTAATTATTGTTACTGTTTCGCTTCACTAGGTGTCTTATCGCGTTGCTTTTAGTCGGCGCACTAAAGATTATTGTGTGCATTTGTAGACTGCTGACTTAATTTTATTTAATACAATTTTACTTAAAGAATAATAAATACTTATTTTGCACTTGTTAACACGGTTAACATATTTGGGTCTGCATATTTACATTACTGACATCCCCCAATGTTAAGTTTAACAGAGAGAATGCAAACTGTAGATAACAGTGTCAGAAACAGAGAGTTTGCTAAATGAGTTTAAAAGTATTAGAAACACTCAAAGAAAAATGTTAGTAAGAAATATTAATATATTTTATTTTTTATTAAGCACATATGTATGTATTTAAGTCTTTTAAGAATAAAATAAAAAACATAGAATCATTTCTTTTATTATTTTCATTATACAACTTTATTAAAATATAATACTTTTATCTAATAATGTACAAATTTCATATAAATATCCCCCGTTCTCTGAACTTAAGGACAATCATAAAATAATTAGCAAAACTAAATAAAATAGTTTTTTTCACATTTGTTTTAATTGTATAATTTGTCATAAAATGCTAAAACGGAATAAAGAATTTATTATAATAATATTTACTATACTTATTTAAGTTTTTTTTTTTATTTTTCCAAAAATTCTCGTTACTTTTTACTGTAAGCTTTTAGCACCTTGAGAATCTCTGGTCGTTTTAATTGTTTAAATTTAAGACTAGATCTACTGTTTAACTAATAATCTTCAGTTCTTTTTCAAATTTATTTAGACCACTTGACGTAATCTCCAAATATAAATGGTTTGGTTAGTGTGCTGGTATAGGCTGGAATTTGTTTATTCCTTAAATGAAAGAGAGAGAGAAAAAAGAAAAATATTAATAAAACTTATTAAAATGTGTTAATAACCTAAAATAATAATAAAAATAGCTATTAACTGTCAATATTTAATTAAATAATACAAAATAAATATAAACAAATAAAAACGTGTAAGTTGATTTACCGTTAAGTTAACAATTGTGGTTTTTTGTTTATTTTAAAATAAAACATACAATTTGAATAAAATTTAGTTTTCAATAAAAACTTATTTATTACTTCTATTATTAAGTGTTCGTTGGAACAAATTAAAAATGGGATACAGTTTAAATCATTGTGAATGCATTGAATTATAAACTTATATAAAAATATTTTTTAATATTATATCAAAACCGGTACATAATCACAAGCGCCGTCCTTATTCAGTGCGGGCAAATCAATACAAAGTAGGATAGAATCGATAATTTTTAGAAATAAATCTGTAACTTCTAATCGGTGTATAAATATAGCTGAGGAGTGTAGAATTTTAAATATGAAAGGACGACACCACAGATGTCTCAGGTGCGGGGCTATGGGGGCTCAAAATAAAGTAACTTTGACATAGAAAAATTTTAACCTCTAGACAAATTTGTCTTTTAATCAATTTCAAAGAGTTGTATATCATCTAAAAGCTCTATATTTCTGCCGATTTTATTTTATGTTTGTAGTTAGTTAAAGAACAAAATTATCTATTGAGTAATGAAGTCGATATCTTCACCGAGTCCAACAATAAACGATTTTGAATTTGAAATTTGCAAAAATTAGGATTTTCACAATCGTAGGTGTTATCAAGAGCATTTTTGAAATCGGATAAGAAACAAAAATTTGGCAAGCGGTTAAAAATATTCTATGTCGAAATTACCTTACTATTGTGGTTTTTATTATTGTACAACCCTTTAATAAGCTATGTGAAAGTTTATTTAAATCCAACAAGCAGTTTAGAAGTTTTACAGATTTCTTTCCAAAAATTTTCTTTTCTGCCTCACTGTGCAATAGGGTCAGCAGTAAATAAGTCCAAAATAAAATATGTGTAAACATTTTTCAAAAGTTTACTTTGTTTAAATCTCGGCTCAAATTAAAAAGAAAAATTTTAACCTCTAGACAAATTTGTCTCTTAATCAATTTCAAAGAGTTGTATATCATCTAAAAGCTCATTATTTCTACCGATTTTATTTTATTTTATGTTTGCAGTTAGTTAAAGAACAAAATTATCTATTTAGTAATGAAGTCGATATCGTCACCGAGTCCAACAATAAACGATTTTGAATTTGAAAATTGCAAAAATTAGGATTTTTATAATCGTAGGTGTTATCAAGAGCATTTTTGAAATCGGATAAGAAACAAAAATTTGGCAAGCAGTTAAAAATATTCTATGTCGAAGGTACCTTACTCCTGTGGATTTTTATTATTGTACAACCCTTTAATAAGCTATGTGAAAGTTTATTTAAATCCAACCAGCAGTTTAGAAGTTTTACAGATTTATTTCCAAAAAATTTCTTTTCTGCCTCACTGTCCAAAATAAAATATGTGTAAACATTTTTCAAAAGTTTACTTTGTTTAAATCTCGGCTCAAATTAAAAACTGAAAAAAGATAAGAATCATTAATGATCTTCAATTTCGATTAAGGACTTGAAAAGTAGGGAGAAATTTGATGTTCAATCCAATACTAAGTATCTAAAACGATCATAAGTTAGATAATTTTATTTTTAATTAATAGATAGTACTCAAAATCAATTTTGACAAGTTAAGGATAGAACAAAATACTTCGAGTTAGAAAATCATCAAAAAATCTTATCATGTCGGAAACTATGAGAATATAAGAAGTCCAATAGGCTTATATATATATTTTTTTAAAGATTATGCTAGAATTACCTAGTGCTGACAAAGTGTTGTAGAGTATACACCACACAGTTGGGCTGATGGCAACAACTTTGGTAAAAAATCTATATATCTAAACCACTGCACGGTGGTTGGCAGTTTTAGAACGACAAAAATCTAGTTTTGAAGATAATGGTCTAAAATTGTATATTCTGCTAGTAGATAAGGCCGTAAGCATTCCCATTAAAATGGGCGGCCAGAATCACTGCCACTGCCTTACTGTAAAAATTTAATTTATTTGTATTAGAAATTCATACAAATAAATTAAATATGTATATTTTTATATTTTTGTAAAATTTATTAAAATAAAGTATATTTTAAAAGTAGGCGTAGCAAGATCTAATCACACCAATCTTAGTGTAACATTAGCATAACAAATTTTCAGCCATTACCTTGAAATGTTTAAATAATTCTTAAAAAATACATTTTGTTCTAATATTTTAAATAATAATAATATTAATATTAACATTCTCAATATAATTTTATAAATGTTCTTTTATATAACAATCGTATTTTTAAATTGGAACTCGTTGGAACTTTTTAGTTCCAGTCCATTAAAAAAAGAAATTTCCCAAAAATATATTTTTTAATATTATGATTTCCTTTAAATAAAAAACAATATTTTCAGTATTGATTTCTTAACCTAGCAAATTATAATGAAATAATTTGGATACATCTGCAGTATTTACTGAGATATATGAAGTTAAAATTAATATACTTCTTTACAAAAGTTTTAAATAAAATTAAAATATTTTTAAAGGTAGCAATTTTGAAAATCCATAATTCGTGCTATAGACACTTTCCAATACTTTAAGTATTTTTCCATAATATATGATATGTTTGCTAATAAATGCGAAAAGAATTATTTCAATTAATAAGCTTTTATTTTCGTATTTTTGTCGTTCTAATTTGGATAAATGTGACACTGTGCATTGGTCGAATCGAATTGAAATTTATGGGAAAGTTGTAGAGAAGAACTTAGGACCTAATATTATATATATTTGAATTGCTATTAAGTGAAAGTTTAATGATATTGTAAGAATCATGTTGTTATCATGAGCCCCCATACCAAAGAATACTAAGAATGGAAAATAGTACTCTTTCCTACAACAACAACATTTCTCTCTCTTCACATACAAGTTCTGTGTGAATTCAACACACTGGTGAGAGAGAGAAACAACACAAAATAAACAAATATTTTCCTTAACATTTAAGGAAAATTACACACGCGACACATTTTTTCACTAACACACGATATTTTTATTATTTTTTCACACACGTTTATTGTATTTTCACTCCCGTTAAACGAATAGTTCCCAAAAACTGAAAAAATATTTTTTTATTTTATTTTTGACATTCCTTTTTTGTATGTTGAAATTTAAATTAAACGAACAATGTTGCTAGTTTTGGTATTAATGGCCTGTTTCTCTATGTCGAACGAAAGCTTTCTTTCGCCTTCTAAGCGAACGAAAACTGATTTGGGTTTCTCTAAAGGCTCCGTTACTCTACCGTAAATGTAAATGTAGCGAATCAGCTGACACGTTTTGCTTATGGGAGTTATGTGTGTTTGTGTACTCAAAAACGTAAATGTTACGTAGCAACCTAATCAAATTAGGTCGCTCTACGTTTTTACGTGACAGATGAAAGGACAGTGTTGACATCTTTTTATTTCAATATACTAAATCTGCGTAAAAAATCGATATAATAAGTTTATCAACTGAACAATTTGTTTTGCTGTTTTCTTCGGAAAAAACTTGTTGAAATAATTTAAATAAAGTGCAGAGTTTAATCAATAAATTAAAATTTAAAAATTTTGCAATAAAAGCACAAATTTCGTTTTGTATACAAGTCGCTAAAACACAAACCAATAAATCTAGCGATTTTTAAACTGAATTTGATTTACTGAAAAAATGTGTAATTTACATCACTGACGTTGATGTGAACAAAACAACAACAAAGTACTGGCTACATTTACGTTTTTTGAGTAAGCACCCACTTACGTTTCCAGTTACATTTACGTTTTTACATTTACATTTACGGTAGAGTAATGGAGCCTTAACTCACTTCTATGCAAACAATGAGTCGAACGACAAGTCGAAAGAAAACGTAAGTGTTTTCATATAAAATTGGGTTTCTGTATTTCGAACGATAAGAACAAAAATGTCAAAATCAGTCACTTGCTATTTTGCTTTCGACTGGTTGAATTTTTTAAAGAAAAATAGGAAAAATACTCATAAGGACATTGCAAATGTTCCTTAATCATGTTTATTATTCATTTTGATGTATTTGGTATCAATAAATGACGATTTGTGTCTAAAAAACCATTTCTAAAAAAAATCAAAAAAATTTTTATTTTTTAATTATTTTAATTTTGTTTGTTTATTTACATGATTGTATATAAGTTTAAACAATTTAGTAGTACTTTTAATATTTTTACGAAATAAAGTTACTCTGAAAGCAAAATAAAACAAAAACAATACGAAAAGACGTAACTCCATGCGAACGAAAACGTAGGAAAACAGAAACCCAAAATTATTCGAATTCGTTCGACTTGCTTTCGTTCGCTTTGATTTTCGTTCGACATAGAGAAACAGGCTATAAAAATAAAACAGAATTTAAAATAATTTTAAATTATTTTCATATTCTTCAATAAAAAGCCAAAAAATGTAATTATATTACTATTTGTGGATTAACCCGCATCAAAAGATAAAAATCTGCTAATATAATTGTGATGAATTATAATTAATAATTTGTTAATACTCTTTTGTGCAACTATGTATGATTATGATGTGTGGTGAAAGTGGTTTCAGGACAAATACATATAAATAAAATTTTACTAACACAATCTTAAAGTTAGGTTTTTTTGACAAGCCTTCTTTTCTTAGTATTCTTTGTTTTCTATAAATAGCTAATAATAATTTAAAATGTTTAAAAAAGACCTTCAGAAATATAAATTTATATTATTTTTTTAAAATTAGCTTCACTGTAGAAGTTAAATCTTTTATTTATAATCTAATAATGTCTACAAAGATAAATTTCTATTTTATTATACTTTTTGTATTTTACTAAAAAAAATCTTAAAAACAATAATTTTACACAGAAAAAATTATTACGGTCTTTTTTCAATTAACATAGTTGTTTCATTTTGCATCGAAATTTAATAAATTTATTTAAGGAAAAATGAAATAAATATAAAATTTAACAATACTTTTATATAATATATACATTTTTAATTCATCCAATCAACTACTTGATTGATTTAATTAATTTATTAATTGGGATTTTTTAAGTTTGTATTTTTTACAGTTTTTAGTAATTCATAATCATTTTGGTGAGAGGTGCAAATTTAAACAAGTTTATAATTGAATGTGTTTAGGTTTCAACGAAACCGAAATGGATAAGACACCACGAATGCTGATGAAGTATGTAGCGGCACAGAAAATACGTATTTCATTCTGCTGGTGTCTAATTATAATCCACAAACTCTGCTTTGGTACCGCCAAACAGAGACAACAAGGCAATTTACGATTGCAAACTTGTTTAGAATGAATTATTTTCATATATATTTATTAATTGGTGACTTTTTTCTGTGTATATATTCACAACATTTAATAGTTCTTGAATATAAACATTTTTAATACAGACAATAAAAATATTTTTAATTATTTATACCAGTATTTTTTCTACTTAGTTTAAACAAATTACTAGTTAAATAAATAAAAACTACTTACTGTGATTGTTGTTTAACAATTTGCGTCACCAGCTCCATTATATCTTTAATATTTTTTGTGCTGCCAAATAATTTAAGATTATTACACAGAGCCTGTATAAACATAGAACCTTTTTCCGTACGATACGATACAAAACCTTTAAAAATATTAAAACAAATAATTAATGAAAATTACATATATGAATATTTATTTTTATTTACCCTCAAATGTACTGTAACATTTTAAAATTTCATTTGCACTACCATGAGGATAATAGGGTACAGCATCGGTAAAATAACCATTTGATTCCATGGATCCTTTACAAGCTTGTATGAAAAATAATTTTGGCTTGTCGTTAAGTGTAGGATTACGTAAAATGGGAAACAGTATATGATCATCTATGGAATAGTGACCATCTTTGGCGGCAATTTCTTCATGTCGGGCACCATGACTTAATATGACAATAACAAGGCAAGCATTTTCTTTAAAGTCTTTTGTTTGAACTGTAAAGAGAAGAAAAAGTTATTTTTTTAATTTGAGTTTCAATATTGATTGATAAATTTTTATTAATATGAATTATAATATCCCTGTTAAATTTATGGTTGGTATTCTTAATATAGCAGTTATCAAAGTTTTTTTGGTGGTCGTCACTGTGGCTACAAGCTTTGTTTTATTTACATATGTACAGTAGCGAGCATAAAAAATGCAACGCTAGACTATATGATTTTTGATGGTATTGATTAGGGTTAGAACGTCATTAAATTAGCCAATTTGTTGTGATTTTATTCTTTGCGGCCTTAGCCAACTATTGTATGTCATTTTGTTCCAAATTGTTACGCATACGAACAGTTAATATTTTTTTTTTTTAAAAGTTGTAAATTTAGGGGAGCAAAAAAAAAAAAAAAATGCAACTCCAAAAAAGCATTGGATTTTTTTTTTTTTTTTTTTTTTTTTAATTTTGATAAAAATAATTATTGAAAAATGCTAAAAACTATAATATGGTAGTATTATTACAAATTACTACCAATACATATAAAATTAAGGTAATTTTAACTACAAAGGATATTAATAATATTAAAAAAACACTATTTTCTCCATACTTTTTTAGAATTTTGGAATATTTCTGAATAGCAATTTTGATAATGGCAGTGAAATAATATTAATATATAGTTCTATTATAAAGATTCTTAAAAATTATCTTAAAGAAACAATATTGAAACGATCATGCCTGTAATAATCGATTCAAGTCATTTAACAGTAGATATTTGATATGATCTAAATGAACACATTTGGCCATTTAAAGCTACTATTGCCAGCAGTCGTTGATTTAATAATGTAAATTAGAAACTGGATATCCTTCTAACATAACATATATTATTTATAAAAATTTAACTACCACCTTTACTTTTAGAGGCAGGTCCTTTTTTATTTTTACGAGTACTATATAATGAAAATAAGAGCCTATTACGATAACTTGAATTAATTTGACTCTAAGCGCATAAATTTCGATTTTAGACGATCTAGGTAGACATACTTACTTAAATATTAATTTCCAATAGTAAACAAGTCCAATAATCACGAAGGATGTACTTTTAATTATTCAACATATGAAGAGGTCAAAATAAGTATATTTTTTAACTGTCTTTTCTTGTGTTAGAACTTGTTCCAGGACCAAGATCAAGGGATATTTGAACGTTATAGTGATACCGGGCATTCAATAATGTCATATCATTGCGAAAAAAATATTTTAAGCTGTTGATTCCATCACAATAACGATCTAAACTGGTTGCGTTATTTCGGACGAAAGGTCTTACTCAATTATAAATTATGAAGTTAAGCTAAATTATCATAAATATTTGATCGCTTGTTTATAGAAAATGTTTGTTGGATTTAAAATAACTAACAAAATAAATAATAATTCCAAAAATATCAATCTCTATTGAAAAATGTCCAAAATAGTTCAGAAAAATATCAAAATTTCATAAAATTGGAATTTATTACTAATATTTATATTATTTGAAGATTTCATGTATTTTAGTCTATATGTAACGATAGAAAATCAGGTTTCTTAACAATACTATAGTTTCCAACCATTTCCAATAAAAATTTGTATCAAAATTTGAAAAATGTTTATTTGTTAAGAGTTGCATTTTTTTTGCTTTCTCAAATTTACAACTGCTTTTACTAAACGTTCAATAATTTTCCTTACGTACATAAATATTCGACAAAATTATATGCGAGATGTGTCTATGGCCACAAATAATAAATCACAATAGTACTGTTACATTAGGACTTGCTATAAGCAAAATATATGCGAACAAAGATCACATCACATAGCGTTGCATTTTTAATGCTCGGTACTGTATTATAGCGTTTATACGCAACTCTTACTAGCAATTAAAAATATTGCGATATGAAAATTTTGCCGTATAAATCGTGAGTTTTTCCCATCTGGTACAACAAAAAAGAAAATATTTCCTTATGCAATTTTTGTATAAATGGTGAGTTAATTATTTGCATATTATTTTATTGCAATCGTGCGTATAAACGTAATACATATATATTAAACAAAAACTAAAACAAGTTTTTTAAAATTTTTCTTAACGATAAATGGGGTTTGATATCAATTATTTCAGTTATATTTGCATTTGATTTTTGTGTTAAAAATTGGCAAATACAAATTCTACAAAATGACTAATGACTATAAGATCCTCTAATCTTTCACGATAAAAAAAAATAAAACAAATAAATATGTACAATTGAAGTTAAACAAAAACAAAAAATAAAACAAAAAATAACTAAAAAGCTATGTTCACATTTGTCAAATATTTGATCAAATTTGCGTGACTACTAGTTCTATAAAATATTTGTTTGCTGTTGTTTGATCTTGCAAATGTTTTGTAAGAGAAAGCAGCGTCAAACAATATTCGGTTAAATGTCAGCTATGGTAAATGATAAGTAAAAAATATGTTCTTAATAAAATGCTGTAATTATAAAATATTTTATATGGTGGTTACGACATTTTGGTCAAATATTTGAATAGTCTGAACATACCTTAAGAATTCTAACATATGCACAATTATTTGTGTTGGTTTGATAACAAAATTTAGAAGTTAATAAAAACGAGTGTTTTTATATTATTTATTATGTTATCACACATTTTTTTATTTTTAGTTTGTTTGAAAAACATTGCAAAAAAAAGAACAATTACTTAAAGAAAAAAATTTGCCAATTTTGTACCTTTATTAAAGAGAATTAATTTTTTTTAATAAATAGTACTGGTCGACAAAAAAAAAAAAAAAAAATTGTTTCAACCTCCTTTTAAAAAAAAAAAAAAAAAAAATATGTGGACTATACGGAATTCCGCATCCTAAACTGGAATTTGCTTTCAGTTTTTTCCCATCAGGTTGAGATTAATCCGATTACTCGAGTATATTTCACTATAACTCGTGAACGGTATGCACGATAATATACACCAAGATATACGGAATACTTAAAATTTTGTTGTACTATCAAATTTTTATCCGCTCAATAGTTTAGGAGATATTTCGAAATAAGTGTGCGAACAAAATTTTTTCATGCTAAATTGAAGATTTTTTTACTAAAATTTCTTTTTAAAAGCGAAAACAACAAACATTTTTCAGTTTATCATCTTTATCTCAAAGCTGGTAAAACTACGAGTAAATAAAGCCACATATCAATCCTGATTTCATTCACAGTAAAGTTTAAATACCCATGCATACCTACAGTTAAGTGAAGGTAGACTAGTGGGCAAAAAAAAAAAATTTTTTTTTGTCTTAAATAAAAAATTTTTTTTTTGTCTTAAATAAAAAAAAATAGATGGATTAGATGGAATGTAACGTGCTAAACAAGAATCAGCCTTCACTTTTTTTCTAATACGTATTGATTTTCTTTTATGGGCATGAATACTATGACCCCGCCTTTAAGCAGTCTTCCTCGAGAACGGTTCGTCCAATTTAGATGAATTTAACATCAATAGTTATCGATTAAAATTATCTTTGAGCTATATTCACATAATTTTTTGTTGACTTAATAATTTCGTAGTTATTCTGTAATTAGTAGCGAAAAAAGTATTATTATTATTATTTTTTTTTTTTTTGTAAAATCAATAGTTATCGATTAAAATTATCTTTGAGCTATATTCACATAATTTTTTGTTGACTTAATAATTTTGTAGTTATTCGGTAATTAGTAGCGAAAAAAGTATTATTATTATTATTATTTTTTTTTTTTGTAAAATCGTGATTTTGATCCATAACTCTGAAATTCTTGAGCGAATAAGAAATATTGTTGACCTTGAAGATAATTTTCTTTTGGTATATCAGTAATCGAAATCGAGTAAATGGTTCTTAAGTTATAGTCTAAATTGGGCAAACCATTCTCGAGTTTTACAATGTGACCGCTGAATAATTGAATGAAGATATTAGTCATTCCCATAAAAAAATCTGTACGTAATAGAATAAAAGTGAAACCAGATTCTTGTTTAACTGGTCATAATCTAGTCCATCTATTTTTGTTAAAAAAAATATATTTTTTTCTTTTGCCCACCACTGTATTTTTACGCAATTGTATGTATACATGGGTATTTTTACTTAACTGTGAATAAAATCAGAATTTTTGCGTCAATTTTGAATATACATGCCTTTTTTATTTGCAGCATTGCCATCTTTAAGATAAAGATGATAAACTGAAATATTCACAAAAATTAAAATACAAATTACTTCTATTTATGTTCCATATGTGGTTACAATCCACATTTGAAAAAGTTTTGGAATAACATTAAACAATGATTTGATAATAGCATTTTCCAATGTAACAATTAATTCCCCACTTCCCAGCAAAAAAAGAACTGAAAAACCATGATTTTAACATTGTGTTGTTATTGGAAGGAAGTACTTAGTGGTGAAAAAGAGCTGCAGAAGTTCTTTTTTTAACCCATGGTTGTCATTGGTAGGATGTTATTCTTTTATACTTCTTTTTCATTCCTTTTGAAGTACTTCCCTTAAAACTATGTTTATAAAATTTTTTAATAAAAATTCTGTTTTTGCCCTATTAAATAATAAAAATGCTTTAAAATTTGTAAAATTTAAATTTTGTTAGAAATTATTACCATTTTTTCTCGCTAAAAATTCATTTATTTTCATTTTTTTGGAAGTAATTATTAAGAACTTCCAAAAATGTTTAAAATATGCACTTTGTTCCACTTTTGAAGTTGTGAAAATGTTCTTTTTTTGGAAGAACTTCATCGTTATTTGCTGGGTTGTTGAAAAGGCTTTTTTTCAAATTATTTTCAAATCATTATCAAACGTTTGATATTTGAGAAAGAACTTGATTTTAAATCACTGTTAATTTGATACTTTATTATAACTACTTTTAGGTAACAGCAATTTTTTTTTATTTTTATTTTTTTTCAATTTGAAAATAATCAACACGCAGCTTATGCGGCAGTTTGCATATAGAAATAGATTTAATTGTTGGTTTTGCACAGTGAAGTCAGATGGAAAGAATTTCCCCTTTTTGAATATTTATAGAAAATTCAAATGGAAGTAACTTTTTTGGAAATGAAAATGTTTAAAATTACTTAAGAACCGTTGGAAATATCTCAATAAAATGTAAGGTGGCCAGAGACGAGGTTTCAACGAGTTTTCAAGTTAATTTGGAGAAGCACAGATTCCTAGCGGGTCAGAGGGGAAGTGGGTAGACCTCTAAAGTTGGTCACCTTGGGTTTGTATTTTCCCATTTATAATTTGATATTAAACGAGATCATGTGCTATATTCGGCTGTGCCAACTCTTTTATACCCTTCATCCAACTTGAGATGTTATATAAAAATGAATATAAAAGTTAATGAAACAACAACACCAAATGAAGACAACATTAATTTAAAATAAATTCAATAAAAAAGGGTATTTTTAAAATGGACTTAATACATGGACTTAAAAATTCTAACAAATATTTGTGACAGATCTGTCAAAGGACGAAGACCGTTGCTTATAAGTTCCAAAACTCGTTTTGGTCGATATCTGGGTTATCGGCCAATAACTCGGTTGTTAATGAACCGATTTAGTTGATTTAAAAAACCGAAATTTTAGATTTTTTGTGACAATTAAATATAACAACAAAGTCTGTGGCTTATATAAGGCTTCAATAATTCTAAAAATTAATTTTGGCTGATTTTTCAGATACTAATGGACCGATTGAGTTTATTTCTTCAGCAAAAAAAATCTAAAAAAAATTGATTTTTCTGTGAAAAAATTATGTCTCTCTCTTATACAGGGGCTTCAAAAAGTAGAAAACCCCAAATTAGATTTGATTGATATTGTTGTTTTTCAGTGCCAATAAAAACAACGACAATGCCAATACCTCGGTTGTTTATGAACGGATATGTTTGATTCAAAAACGAAATTTTAGAAAAAATATTTATTACCAATATGTACAAACGCGAAACCCGTAGTTTATATAGTCAAAAGTCTAAAAAAGTCTTCGGGTTTTTGGCGATAGCTATTTATAAACCGATTTTACTCATTTTTATTAGCGTTCTTCTAAGGATTTTTCCTTACAATTTGATGTATAAAACATATATATCCGATAACTGGTGCTTTCTAAAAACAGATTTCAACAGACAGACAAACAGATGGACATTAGAGTTGGGTTTATTAGCTCAATGAATTGACCGCTCACTCAATTGAACTAGTTCGCTCTTTTAGTTTATTCGCTGAGTTAACTATCAGTGAAACAGCTCATTATACGAATGAGTAAACATTTCCCATAAAGAGCCGTTTCATTAAATGAGTATTGTAGAAATGACAAACTTATATATACCCTTTACACCTGTGAGGGTATAAAAATGATATATAAATAATCGTTGTAAATCTACAAAGGAAATATTTAGGTCAAAATAAATTTTTCTCTAATTTTTAGCCTCATTTTTTTAAGTTGCCGGGTTAAGAGTGTCATATAAATATATACATATCCAATAAAAAGTTATATTAATCTAAAATGTTAATCTCGTCTTTGACATTTAAGAATTTTATAGAAAAAATATTTTGTTTTTCTAAATTGACAAATTTTGAATGGGGTTTGGGAGAAAACTATTACCCAAAGATTTCTTTGGGTAACAATTCTATAAAAAAAAATTAGAAGTTGAAGAATATTACTACTTTTTTGGAAAATAACCCTTTTCAGTTACAACTTCAAATTAGTGTAACTTTTTAACGAATAGATATATTTATATTATTCTCGCAGCAATATTATTAAGAACATTGTAAGAAATCTGGTGGTAATTTAAAAAAAAATGTATGTGAAATGGTTCATGTTACAGAATTATTTCCAAATAAAATAAAAGTACTGTGCGGCGTTTATACGACAAAGTTTTTGTTTGGCAAAAAAAAATGGACATATAAACGTAGCACAGTGATCTCAAAACGATTTTTTTTTTGGAAATAATTCTGTATCTGAGTTGATATGTAGGAGTACAGGCTCCTAGCGGGAGGGTATTTAGTATCAATGAACTTGTAAGATTGTGGAGAATAACATCTTCAATAAGAAATACATTTCTTCAGACAATGACCAGAAAAACTTAAAATTTGAATTTTAAGCATATTTTCGAGAAATATTGTTAATATTTGGAGCTAAATAATATTTAAACAAGTAAAGGTATTCCAATGAAATATATATAATAAATAGATAAACTTGTTCTAAATTCAAGAAATTAAAAACTACCACTTGAAAACATGTTTCAATAATTGACCTTTTTCATTAAAATGGTCATCCTGCCGTTGTAAAAGGCGTGGCTCATTCGATATTTTGTGTGTGTTTAACCAACAATAGGGCAATATTGTCAATATATTTTTTTTTTCTTGATCTCTGCTTTAACATTTTTGAATTTAAGAAAACAAATTAAAAAACTTTTTCAAAATTGACAAAGTTTGGATAGGGCTTGAGGGGAACCCCTTCCCCAGAGGGCCTCAGATTTTATTTTACACGCATTTGCGTTAAGATTTCTTTTTAACAAAAAAAAATATTTTTGAAGTGAAAGAATATTACCACCTTTTTGGAAAATAACACCAAAAATTTAATTTTTTTAAAGGTTCAACCCCAGATTAATATAACTTTTTATTGGATAGATATATTCATCTGATTCTTGCAGTAATATTATTTAGAATTTTGTAAAAAATCTAGTGATTATTTTCGAAAAAATTTAGGATCCAAATTAAGGCCACCAAGTTTAAAAGACTTAAAAAAAATGAGGCTAAAAATTAAGGTAAAATTTGCTTCGACCCAAATATTTCTTAAACTAAAAGAGATAACCTACACATGTTTTTTATAAAGATTTATAAGGACTAACAATTTTTTTTTTTTTTTACATACAAGTCATAAATGAATTTTTGGCGAATTTTTACAAAAATTACATACCCGTGGTGACCAACCCCCAAGGAGATATCTCCAACGGTTCACAAGTTACAGAATTATTTAAAAAAATCGATTTGGGATCACTGTGCGTAGTTTATTATAATTATAAAATAAAAAACTGAATTTAGTTTATTACTCAGTTAAAGAAAAAAAACAGTATGTATATTGAAAACCACACATACACATTGTGGTTGGCTATGGCTGCTTTCTAAATTGTATAAATTATTATATTGTAAGTTCAATAACAAATATTTTTTTTATAATCATAAATCGAAATTATAATTGATAAAAAAAAATAAATAACAAACAGAGCGACAGTGTTGCCAAAACGGTAGTTTTCCCCGCTAGATCTGGCGTTATTTTGTTGTACATTGCGGGTACTTTCCATAAAAAACCGCTAAATGAATTTTCTGGTTGCAAAATTTTTCTAGCTGGTGGTTTCTAGCGACATTTCTTTATTGTAAAAACATGGTTTTGAAGCAGAAATAAGAAAAAAATTAAAAATATTATTTCAACTCTACAACTAGTTAATTTATCTAAAATATAAAGTTACCAGAAACTCGGAAATTGTACATAAAATCAATAGTTTTTTTTTATAAAAAAGATATTGAAATTATTTATTTATTTATTTTTTATTTTTTGAAAATGTTAAATCATTACTACATTATAATATGAAAATATCTTTAAAACCCTGGAGTATTATTGGGTAATTTGATTCGAAAGAAAACGTTTTCGAAAATCAATATATTTTAAATAGAATCGAAATATACAATAACCCACTCGTTTTGATGCTTTACTGTATGATGATACAACTGAAACACATTTTTTTTAAAGAATTACGAGCTGATTTTGCCAGCAAATGTTCTACATACTATGTGAGATGAATAAAGTAAAATCTAAGCAAAATATATATTACAAGTTTTAAAAATTGATTTGATGACTCTGAAATTCATTCAGGTACTCAAAATTAAGTTTTTTAAGAATTTAAATATGTTTGAAGAGAAAAAATATTTTAGCGGTAAATATCGGCGATTTTATTTTAAGTGTAGGTGGTTTCTAGCGGTTTTTCAAATACAATCTGGTGGGACATGGCCTCAAAGTTTTGGCAACACTGCAGAGCGACAAATTAATACACAATAATTTTGTTGTTTTTGTTGGTGTTCTCAGAAACGAATCGTTCACATTATCATTTGGCAAAAAAGTTATAAATATAGTAAATACATAACTGGTTATAAAATGAATTTCAGCCGAAGTTTTTAAAAATAAAGATTTCCTTATTTAATTAATATTCTTAACCTAAGTTTTACTTACTTTTTTCTACAGTCTTGCGAATTTTCTCCACTTTGGCATTCTCTATAACAGTCACTTTCATTTTAAAATATTCAAAAGTTTGCACTAATGCCTTGACATCCTCAGCACTGCCCACACGTTCCTCATTATTGGGATTATCGAAGATGACATTGTTGAAAATGTAGGCATAGCCAGGTTTACAT